>JAULJZ010106820.1:0-24783 GCA_032270985.1 Heliamphora pulchella
TCAGCATCTCATTGGTTGAAGAATTCTATAAATACCGTACCCCAGCGTACGTTTTCAGGACAGAATTTTATAGAGAAGTTTAGTGAGAGAAGCTCTGCTGAGTCGCCGAGCAATCTGAGGCCCAACGCCGACATCCTACTAAAATACTAAGAGCCGAACCCCCAGTACCGAAGTTTTGAAACCCTAACTTGGATCATCGCTCGAGGATCGAATTGCCCATTGCCATTTCTCGACTCGAGGATTCCTTAGCGATCCAGGTACTTTGCTTGGATCCCCGATCTTTCTAATTCTATTTTTTACCTCTTTAGAGTGACCGGGTTAATTTCATTATTTCATTTATTTAACATTGTTTACATAGTTATTTTGATCATTAAAACTCATATGTTTAGCTTGTTTAGTTTGCTTAACTTTACTTGGCTTGTTTACTTGAATTTAGTTGTTTTGTTGCATTAAGTTTATTAAATCATTAAATAGTGCTAATATTTCTAACAATTACAACTTGTTAATGTTATTAATTGTTATAATAAAGGCACTTACATAATGTGAGTGTAATTTTTAATATTACATTCATATCTTCTAATTAAATAGTTGTACTTATTTTCTTTTATTTCTTGTTAATAATTAGTTTAATGTTCCTTTATTAGCTTTTATTTTTTTTTCTTGTAATATTAGTTTAATGTTCCTTTTCTTTTAAAGCATTAGTTTAATATTCTAACATTTATTTTCTTTTCTTTCCTTTTCTCTTTTTATTGTTAGTTTTATTTTCCTTATAATGTTCTATTTTATTTTATTTTATTTTATTTTTGTTATTACTTTATTTTTCTTCTATAGTATTTCTTTTATTCTTTTATTTTGTTAAACTCAAAAATCACAAAAAATCTTTTAAGTTAGTTTTCACCTTTAAATGGTAATATAATTTTCTCTTTTAATAATAATTGAAACTCACTTGTTTATTTTATTTATTTTTTGTTTTGTTTAAAAAATATAAAATGTAAGTAGTTAGATTTTCTTCTCATTAGTTTAATAAGCATTTTCTAGCTTCTTCTTTTTTTAAATTTTCATTTGTAAACTCTTCCTTTATTTCTTTTAAAACCTTTAAAAATCTCTTCGTTATAAAATCATCATTTTTTTAATTTCTTTGTTGGTAAAGTTTCTTTTTATTTAGGATTTTCTCTTTTATACATTTCTTATTATACACTTAGTATTTCTTCTATTAAAAGTTCATCATGCTAATGCTAACTTAGTTTATTTTGATAACATACATATTTTAGTTATTTTTTTGGAACCATGCTTAGAATAGATTAGCTTATTTTGTAGCAATTCATATTTAGGTAATTTTAGTATTTTTTAGCATATTTTTGTTCTTTTATGCAAATTATGATAGTTAGTTTATCTTTGTGGAATTGCATGTGGGTTTGCTGCATGAATCCTTTAGTTAGAATTGCATGCTGTAGCACTTAAGATTTTATTTCTTTACTTATTTTAATTAGCGTTCTATATACATATATTACGTATTTTCTATACTTGATTTTGGATGTTCCCTCTTTGCCTCCATTTTCTTTATTTGCATGCATTTGAGAAATCTTATTAAACAATCAATGATGATTAGTAGAGGCCAACCCTACGGTTGGGCGAACGGAGAGCCTATTACATTTTTTGATTCGTACCTTAACCCCCAAACCCTTTTTCTCTGGTTAAACATTTTAAAGATCAGTAGTCATTTTTATTTTTTTTAATTTTTCTCAAAAATCAAGTGGCGACTCTATTTTTAACAAAAAATAGTTTTTTAAAATTTAACTTTCAAGGTGTTAAAATATTTTTCAAACATCTTTGAATTTTTTTATTTTTGACTATTTTTAAAACCCCAAAATCCCGATGTCACAGTATTTTCTGGTGACTCTGTTGGGGACTGGTTTATAAAATCAAATAAGAGGGTTAGACTCGAAAACATCATTGGTTCTTAGTATGTATTTCTCATTTGCATTATCGCGTGCATTTGCAATGTTCTTCAACCCCCCTGCCTAGTCGACCCGATGCCCCAATCGTTTATCCATTTCGAAAATTATTGGGAAAGCAAACAAGCCTTACTGAATGTACGCTTTCATATATGCAGTAACAGAGTTCGAGCGTATCATTTGACCATGTCCTGCATCACTCCAGGCATGGGAGGTATATACCCGATTGTATTCAGAAGGTATCCTGTTCGATTGACCAAAACCGGCCTTTTGCATATAATAGCTTAGAACCTCCATTAAGTGATGCTGACCTCAGTAAGATTATGTGTTTTCTTAATTGAATGTTTTGTTTCCGTTTGTTAAGATTGTTTGTTTGGCTTAGGCTAGTTCCTTTTTCGGGTTCGGCCCGGGTCTTCTGCTATCCCTTGTTGTTTAGGTTAGTTTTTCTTTCGGTTTCTTACTTGGGCTTTATTTTTCACCATGTTTGGTTTTCACACCGTAGTTTTATTCCCGGGTTATGCCTATGTTTTGTTTTAAAGCCTCTAGGGTAGTTTCTCTCCCCTCCGGGTTTTTCTCGGGTTGTTGGTTTCTCTCCTGCTTTTTGTTTAGACTCACTTTTTTTCGAACCTTCGTCATACTTGTATGAGTTAGTCTTGCTTTTCTACCAAAGTGCTGATCGTTAGAATCCTAGATGAAATCGGTCTCTTAAGGGTTAGAAATGCCTTCTTGCCAAAGTGCTATCAGTTTAGATGAACCTTCCCTCTAGAATTTAGTTGATTCCTTTCTTAGCCATCATTCTGGTTTTTGGATCATCCTATTGTTATAATGTCAATATGAGCCCGGTAGGGTATTGTTCCAGTTTCATTGATTATCTACCTATGATTTACCGTTTTGGGTATTTGGGATGTTTGCTATCTGCTGTCAGAATTCTTGTCTAGAAAGTGTTTGATACTGATTATTTTGCTTTTGGGATCCAGGTTTTCTTCGGATCTAGATCATTGAGTCGAGAAAATTACAGTCGACACGCGTCTGGACATGATCAGGGTCAGGCAAACTCTATAGAATATCTGAATATCCAGCTGAATCATCAAAAATGGTAGAGAATGAAGTTAACTTGACAGCTCTGATGAGAGCTATTACTGAGATGCAGAGGGCTGTGGAGCAGTAGACCCAAACTGAAAACCAATGTCAGGTGCAAATCTGGGTAATTTAGGTTCGTCTGCCCGGCATAAATAGACAGTCGGAAGATACAAATGAGAACAATGAAGACTTCTGGAATGATAACCAAGGACAGGAGGAACCGCAAGTCATCGCACCAACCCGGGTTCCCTGACATATCCCTGTGGAAGATGTGATCACAGCCTAATCTAGGGAATCCACGCTGGCAGAGAAGATTGATATAATAGAGAAGGTGTTGAGAAAGGCCAAAAGTGTAGAAGAGTACATGCTGGATGTGGGTGGTTTATATTTATTCCCAGATGCCAAATTACCTAAAAAATTGAAAATACCAGAGATGGAGAAGTTTGATGGCACCGGAGGTCCTCGAATTCATCTGAAGATGTACATTGAAACTCTCTCCTCCATGGGGATTGACGAATAACTCAAGGCCCAATTGTTCCACCAATCACTTTCTGGGGCAGCACAAAGGTGGTTCCACTCTTTGGAGGTGGCTAAAACTAGAACTTGGGAAGATATAGCCACTACATCCATATGTCAATATAGCTACAACGTCCAACTGGACGTAACCACCCAAGAGCTAGAAACAACTTGTCAGGAGAATCGAGAATCGTTTGTTGACTTCCTGATCTGGTGGAGGGGAAAAGCCGCCAAGATGACAAATCGACCCACTGAGAAAGAACAAGTGAGAATGATGGTGAAAAGTTTGCAGTCCCCTCCAAGGCGTTATCTCATTACATAGTCTCTCTCTACCTTTAAGCAGCTGTTTGACGCTGGGGTGCAGAGCGAAGACGCCATGTAGTCTGGAGATATTGAGAAAGCAGAACCCAGCCAAAAATTGAAAGGACATTCCCTGCAAACAACCAGAATCAGTCTGCCATTACCAACCTCATGTCACGTTCGAACGAGGTAAACCTCCTAAACCCTTCTTTCTCTACCCAATAATCAGGCCACAATCAGCAGGCAAGCAACAATCAACAGGCACAACAATAATCGAGGAGAGTCTTCACTCCTCTTAATATTTCACTAACCACTGCCCTGAATCGACTTGTCGAGAAAGGGCTCATCAAGTTATTGGATCCCATGTTGGTGCATGATCCCCTTCCCCTGAGATACAATGCTTCACAGTATTGCGCTATTCACCAGGGCCATGGACATCTAACTAATAAGTATATGAGGCTTCGACATGAGATCCAAGATCTCATCGATAACAAGGTGATTCCCCCACCGTCTGTCGCTTCGAAGCCGAATGTCACGACTAATCCTCTGCCAAATCATGCCAAGCAGTCTGGGGTAAACTACATAACTCTGGAGCCATCAAAAGATCCGTGTCAATATACCTGTTCAGCGTGTTTACCACGCCCTCATGTTTCAGCTACCAAAGATCAGACAGTTTGCTTATTGATTATGAACGAAAACTGTTGGGTTATGATGGAGGAGTGGAATGATAATGCTTGGGAAGGATATCAAGCGGCAATTCAAGCTAACCAACAGGAAGAAGAGGAATGCAATGAGGAAGACGACTGGCCGTTGGATTATCCGACACGACCTTATGGGTTTGGCCACGTGCTTGATGGCATTACTCTTCCCTAGCTTTTTGAGGAGGAGGTATATATCGATGAGATGCAATCCTATTGGTTAGTAAGGGTTGTGCTGAAATTAGACGGGGCTGAGTGGACCGACTTTTGGACTACTTGAGAACAACACATGGGGTATATCGGAGAAGACATCTAGGAAGAGATCGATAACACGTGGGCTATTGAGGATGATGAGGAAAGAAGAGGGAGAGTAGCGGTCAGTGATTTAAATGATCTGTGGGCATTTGAAAGCCCTATGTGCATAGACAAAGTAAGACAGACCGAAAGTATAATACCAGGATTGTGGGATCCTGAGGACAGTGTGGAACACCTAACCAGGAGTGGACGACATTTTAAGCCGACTCAGTTGGAAAAAGGATAGTCAAGCGAGAAAGGGAAAGAGAAAGAACAAGAAGAATAGGATGACGCTGTGTTGAAGCAACTTAAAAAGACATAGGCTAATGTCAGCATTTGGGGCTTATTGTTGGCCTCACACGAACATATACAAGCTGTGCTGAAGGTTCTGAATAAAGCCAGTGTTTCGATAGATGCGACCTCAGAGCAACTCGTTGGGCTCATTCTGCCGGCTGCAGAGCCAAAAGTAATTTCCTTTTCTAATAAGGATCTGCCAGTGGAAGGAAAGAATCATAACAAACCCCTACACATAACCGTTAAATGCTTGGAAATGTGGATCCCAGTGACTCTTATTGATAATGGGTCTGCGTTAAATGTCTATCCGCTTAAAATAGCAGTTTTCTTAGGACTAAAGTCGAAACATTTCACACCTAGTAATCAAGGAGTCTGGGTTTATGATAACACAAGGAGAGACGTGCTGGGCTTGGTATTATTCGCGTTATCGGTAAGGCCTTTGGAGATATCGGTTGAGTTCCACGTACTGGACGTATTGGCCTCTTTCAACCTGTTGCTAGGCAGGCCATAGCTGCATGAACCGAACATCCAGGCAGTGCCATCGAGTCTTCACCAAAAGCAGAAACTAATAAAAAATGGGATAGTTTTGACCATCCATGGAGAAGACAGTATTCAACCCCCAAGAGGAGAAGGCTCGACTCTCTTGGAGGTTCAGCATGGCAAAGGGGACGTGTCGCTAAGTGGCTTCCGATTTGATGAAGCGCAGGCTGTGCAAATACTATTGAATGAAGAAGAGATGTACATCAACCCAAGAACAATTACAATGATGAGACAAATGTCCTACTTCTCGGGCATGAGGCTAGGGCATAAGCAATATGAAATTCTCGAACCTGTTCAGATATTATCGGCTTCTCGCCATTCCAGTCTTGGATATAAACCGACGGAAGAAGATTTGGAATGGCCTAAAAGGGGGCGGAAGGCCAACTATTCAGGAACACTCGACGGGTATTTTGTCAAAGAATGAGAAAATTTCCCATACTGTGGCTTTCCAAAGCCATGGGTCGATGAAGAAACTAATCAGAAGTTGCCAGGACTGGAGATCTTCTTTGGCCATCAATTATTTGATACAAAAGCAGTGGAAGGGGAAGAGAAAGGAAAGGAGGTTCAAGAGGCAGATTGGGATGACAAGTTAGATGAAATCGACATGAAAGTGTTGTTCAATAAAAAGATGGCACAGCTGCACGTAACTGACCTAGACTGTTTTATGATGGGCTTCAGCGCACCAATTGACTGTACCAAGCTCATTGTTGATGCGGCTGCAAAGGAAGTGAAGAATTGAACCTTAGAGTCTGGTAAGGTGCATATTGTCTATTCCGAGTCTGAGTCTAAGTTAGAGTCTGTGGTTGAGGGCACGTCTATTTGTGCACCTCCCCCTATTTATGTTTTTGAGTTTGTAATCCCATCTTCCTTCAATGAAATGAACGAAATTTTCGGTTACTCTGCTTTATTTGATTTATTTCATACGCTTTATAACAATTTTAAATTCGACAGGAATATCCTCGAAAAAATAAAATTTTCAATAAAAAGAGAAAAAGAAATGTATGCCCAACCAATAATTGAAGAAACTTTGCCAATAAATCTGGATAATGAAACTAACCCACAAAATGTACAAATTGGTTGTTCTTTATCCTTAGTTAAACCTGAACAATTAATAACTTTACTAAAAGAATTCAATGATGTATTTACATGGTCTTACGGGATATGTCTAGAATTGATTCCGACATTGTCCAACACCATATCCCCTTGTACCCCGATACTAAATCTATCAAATAAAAATTAAGACGGATCCGGCCAGAATGGGCTCTGAAGATCAAAGAAGAGATTGCCAAACAGATCAACGTTGGATTCCTGATGATTACCGAGTATCCAAAATGGGTAGTTAATATTATTCCAGTACTGAAGAAAGACGGTCGTATCCGAGTCTGCGTAGATTTTTGGGATCTCAACAAGGCTAGCCCGAAAGACGATTTTCCTTTACCGCACAACGATGTCTTGGTAGACAGTACAGTGGGGCATGCCTTGATATCATTCATGGATGGCTTCTCCGGGTACAACCAAATTCTGATGGATCCCGATGACAGGAAAAAGACAACGTCCACCACGCCCTGAGGCACTTATTGTTATTGTGTGATGCCATTTGGGCTGAAGAATGCATGGTGACCTATTAGAGGGCTGCCACTACTTTACTACATGACATGATACATAAGGAGGTCGAAGTGTACATGGACAACATGATAGTCAAGTCCAAGGATCGGGATGGCCACATCGCAGCACTATGAAAGTTCTTTGAAAGGATTCGGAAGTACAAGATGCGACTTAACCCACAGAAGTGTGCCTTCGGGGTTACTGCTAGAAAGATGCTTGGGTTTATGATCACTCAACGAGGCATTGAAGTTGACCCTTCAAAGATTAAAGCGATCTTCGAAATGCCTCTTCCAAGGACTGAGCGAGAAGTCAGGGGCTTTCTGGGTAAGATACAGTTCGTCAGTCGGTTCATCACAAAATTGACAACTAATTGTGAGCCACTCTTCCGTTTGTTGAAGAAAGGAGTTGAATTTGAATGGGATCAAAAATGCCAAGGCGCATTTGATGCCGTATGACAGTACCTGCAAAATCCACATGTTCTAACTCTTCCCGAAATCGATAGGCCACTGATCCTCTACTTGTTAGTGACTGACTCAGCTATAGGATGCATGCTGACGCAAGAAGGTGAAACTGAAATCGAAAAGGCGGTCTACTACTTAAGCAAGAAGATGACGGGGTCAGAAATACGATACACATCAATGGAAAAGACATGCTGGGCTTTGGTTTGGGTCTCTCCAAAACTGAGGCATTACATGTTGTCTTTTACGGTGAAATATCATCTCCCAAATGGACCTGTTGAACTACCTGTTTGAAAAGCCGACACTGACAGGGAGGTTGGCTCGATGGTTGTTGTTGTTATCAGAATTCGATCTCAGATATGTCACCCGAAAGTCAGTCAAGGGTAGAGCAGTGGCAGAATTCCTGGCCGACCAACCAGTTGAGGGGGTGAGGACACAGAGTTCCAGTTTTCTGACGAACAGTTGATAAAAGTCGGGGTTGACAAGTGGACTCTATATTTTGATGGCGCATCCAATCAATATGGCTATGGAATAGGAGTCCTTCTTGTCACTCCTGACGAATCACACGTCCCCTTATCTTTAAAACTCAATTTTGAAGTTACCAACAATCAGGCTAAGTATGAAGCATGTTTGGCTGAATTTGAGGCAGCCTTAGAATTTGGGAAAAAAAACTAGAAGTCATCGAATATTCAGCAGTGGTAGTTTCACAAGCAAGAGGAGAATGAAAGGTCAGGAATTTAACCTTGATTTTCTATCTTGAAGAGCTAGAGAAACTGATACCATGTTTCGAATTAGTGATCTTTACCCATGTGCCAAGACTACAGAACAAATTCGCAATGCACTAGCCACTCTAGCATCCATGATTGACATCCCACTCGGGGTCAAAATGAGGCTACTGACAATTGAACAAAAGAGAAAGCCAGCATATGAGGTGACAGCCGCAATCGAGGACAGCATCGACGACTTTCCCTGGTATTTCGATATCTAAAACTTCGTGAAGAAATGAGAATTTCCCAAATTTGCCAGTAAAAAGAACAAAAAGGCGATACGAAGACTATCTATACAATTTGTCATTTGTAATGAAAGATTGTACAAACGAGGGCATTCTGGGGTCAGCAAGCTGTGTGTTAGCACTGAAGAGGGCCAAGAGCTGATGAAAGGAATACATGCAGGAGTCTGTGGGCCACATATGAGCGGAAACATGTTAGCTAAGAAAATCCTACGACATGAATACTTTTGAATGACAATAGAGATAGACTGTATACAGTTCGTGCGGAGATATCATAAGTGTCAAATTCAACCAAACCTTATGCACGTCCCACCATCTCAGCTGTATAACCTAACGTCGCCATGGCCATTCTCGGTATGGGGCATTGATGTAATCGGCAGGGTAACACCGAAGGTATCAAATGGGCACGAGTTCATTTTAGTGGTTATTGACTATTTTACCAAGTGAGTGGAAGCTACCTCCTACTCAATATTGAAAGTCTCTCATGTTCTAAGTTTATCAAGCAAAATATCATTTGCCGGTACAAGGTCCCCCATGAGGTTATCTCGGATAATGGTTCACATTTTCAAGGAGAAGTCTTGAATCTTTTTGAAAAATACAGGATAGTGACCTACATATTCTCACCATATCGGCCGCAGACTAACGGGGCAGTCGAGGCAGCAAACAAAAATATCAAGAAAATCCTGCAACTAAAATTAAAATTAAAATATATTTTTTTCAACACGAAAATTAAAATTTTGAGGTTGTTTTTCAATTAAAAAAATAAAAAATTTATAATACATTAAACAAAACAATACAAATAAGAGAAACAATACAAATAAAGGAAATGGATTTTAATTATCAGTCTTTTTTATGTCAGTTTTTTTTTAAATTTATCTCTGAAAAAATATCATAAATCAATAAAAAAAACAATTAAAAATGGTGTATTAGCAATAAAAGTAGCCTCATAAAAAAAAAGAACGAAGAGAGAGAGAGAGAGAGAATCAACAAAAAAAACATGTTTTCCTTAAAATAAAATGAAAATAATTTTTTAATTTAGTATTTTTAGTGTATGAAAACTATCAATTTCTTCTCGTGTGGAACTCAAACAATATATTTTAAAACACAAAAAATAACTGTTGTCATTATTTTTGAAAAGTCAATGTCTTTATCTAAGAAAACTAAATCTGTCTTTTAAAAATATACATGAAAAGTGATTTTTTCTTATATATGAAAACTGAACAGTTTTTTCTTTGAATTTCTTTAGTAGAATAAAAACTATTTTTCCATTTTTAAAATTGTTTTATTTAGAGAAATAAACCTATAATCAATATGAGAAAAGGATTTGAGAGAGACAAATAAGAAAAGGATTTGAAAGGGAGAAAATTAAAAATTAAAAACTGTGCTCTTAAAGGGAGAAAGGGATGAGAAAGAAAGAAAAAGAAAGAAAGGGATGAGAGAGAGAGAGAGAGAGAGAGAGAGAGAGAGAGGGAGAGAGATGAGAGTTATGCAACTGAGAGAGAGGAAGATAAAGATAAAAGGGATGAGAGTATAGAACTGAGAGAGAGAGGAAGATAAAGATAAAAGGGATAAGAGTATAGAACCGAGAGAGAGAGAGAGAGAGAGAGAGATCAGTTTTCACCATTATTTTTTTTCTCAGAATAGGATTCATTGATCTCAAACACAAATTATCGATTTTGGAGCGAAAACTTCACTTTTCATTTCTGTAAGAAAGAATTGAATGCGTTAGATGAAAAAACGCATACTGTGTCAAAAAGTTTAATTGAAGACCATTGTTCTAGAGATTCAACATCCTCAAGTCTTTTTGTCTAGCGCATGGATTAAACGGTTATGTTAACTGCTAAACGTGGGTATTCCGATAGTTTTACAATTTTGTCCTTTTAATTAGAAGTTAAAGTGGTAGTTATATTGGGATAATTTTGACAAAAACAAAATATGACAGGACTTCAAATGTTTTGTAACTGTCAAGTTTTGAGTTTGCTTTATAATAATAAATAGATAACAAGATATTTTTTTTCCTTCAAATTTATCCATTCCTCATAACATCAATATTCAACCACAAGAGATTTAAAATTCATAGGTACAATTTCTACATTTTCCAAGTGAATTCATCAACTCACATTCAATCCTTAAACAAGTCAGTTACAAGGCTCCCATATTTCTTTAAGAGTTCTAATATTCGTTCATTTCTTAGATTTTTGTTGAATCACTCGTTAATCCAACCACAACATACTCAATCACATCACAATAGGAAATGTAAACTTAATTTATAAGCATACTGTATCACCACAAATAAAAACATGTAACCAATTTATTTATCTCAAATTTAAGAACTTAATTCAAAGACTCAAGTTCACACAACCAACCCTTGAACTAATTTAAGGTTTAATATCTGAACAACCCAAAGGTTAAGAACAACTTTTCCATTTTTCAAACCCGTCAAATTAATCAAATTTTCTCCAATTTCAAGTTAACATCACCAATTCAGGCACAAAGTTGAATTGGTTTTTAGAGATTGGAGGATTACACATATCAAATTTTTGTTGCCAACGTTTAAAGTTTTTGCGCTAAAATTCTCTAAAACTTTTCAAATTTAATTTAAATTATTCATTTATAATTCTTTATACAATTAACTCCACAATTTATTCTCAATTTTTTATTTTAGTAAGTTCTAACTATTTTATTAAATTTTTAGACATTACAGAATTTATCACAAATTTTTTTATTCTGGTATCCCAACACACACTAATCACACACAATATGCATTATTATCATTAGAAATCATCTCCGTAAATTTAATTATGTTAAAATAATTAATAAAAAAAAATAAAATGTACTAGATCTCCACAGGACGTCATAAACTTGTTGTACTGGGTCACAAACTTGTAAGGGCAAAAATCTACTCTTAAGGACTATGAAAATTCTCACACATTTGTCGATAAGTATTTATATTTTAAGTAGTATTTCAAATCTATTTTTACAACAATCTTAAGAGTAGAGTCAAGCATGAATACTACTATTGTGAACAAGGCTATCTCATATGCGTCCAAAGTTGAACCTTTTAATAGTTCAAACTTTAAACGTTGGCAACAAAAAGTATTAATGTTGCTAGAATTTACACAAGTTGCATTTGTTTTGACTGATCTTGTCACATCTCAAAACTCGGGTCACATGAACCACTCAAGAAAAACTCGTTTTATGATTCTCAGATTCACCAAAAACACATGACCCCAAACAGATTCAAGAACATATGACAACGACGAAGTTAAAACCTTTAAAAAATACACATGCGATGGTTTATTTTAGATAAAAAAAAAATACCCAAAAGAATAAGATCAAGGCCCCCAAGAGCCAAGGATTAAAACAAAATAATCAAAATTTTCAAGTTTTGCTCAGACCGATCGATCAGTCAAAAGATCGCTCGAGCGGTCTCTACATTTTTCCCTCAACCTATAAAACAACTGACAGCATTTTTTGACTGCTCGATAGACCGCTCAAGCGGTCCATCGAGTGATCTAGCGCTGGACCATTTTTTAACCTTTTTGAAACCCCTCAAAGCATAACCAAGCAATGTAGAACTTGCTAAAACAAGGTTCAAAACTTTTCTTGATGCACATTGTTTGATATTAAACATTAAAACCATCTGAAAAATAATTTGTTATAACATCGAAACGATCCTATCCAAACACCATTTCATACAATAATGAGATTTAACAATCACCCAAGGTTCCTCTCATCCACATACAATGTTCATACATTGGTATCATGGCCTTAAGGCTTACAAAACTTATACTTCTAAGTACAAAGCATAGTATAAAGATTACATGATCAAATAACAAAACTAGTATAAACTACCGAACAACAAAAATTAAGGATTTTTCCTTCTGCCACCTCTAGGGTCCATGAGATCAAGCTACATGATCAATTTCACTTGAAAAATTAAAAATTCAACAACATGAGGCGAAACCTAACAGAAAATAGAGTAACATGAATTAAAAGTATAACATGCAATAACAAATTATATAAACAACTCGACAACGCACGTTACAAAACGATTTTCTATCATTAAAATCACGAGTTTTTATATAATCCATTAGCACCCCACAGTTCAATAATCATACGTAACACGTTGCATTCCAACTAGGATTCCATAACCTATGATATACCCTACACACTTTGCACTCTTTTATGACCTTCCACCGAGGGACAAGTACTAACCCATTTATGCAAATTTTTTATGGTCTTTCACCACAGGGCCAACATCAGTTTCAATTATCCAATCTTTTATGATTTTTCACCGCAAGACAATATCTGCTCCAATTAAATAATTTTTTACGGTCTTTTACCGAGAAGCAATCAAATCACAAGTTACATACATAGTTGCTATACATTTAGTGAGGCACACAGCCATGCACAAACATTTAAAGGCACTTATTAATCAACCACCCGTTGAAACCACCGCTCAACCCCCAAGGGCTAGCTCAAAACCTCCCAAAACTATGTTTTCACAACATATACACAAATCCTTTCAATTTTCAAAACTCATCCTTTTGAAAATTACGTTCACGTACGTCCACCAATTTTGTAATAAACCATAAAAAATGCCTAACATGCTTTTTATTCAACCAAACAATGTTTAAACACAATATTCAACATTTATAATATTTTAACACGATAAAAATACGTATAACTTAATGTATCACCCTTTTAAAGTAAGACAGTCTTGAATCATACTGTGTAGAGTTAAAAATTCAAAGTTTTGACCACTGACGAAAAACCAAAATCGCTGAAATAAGATTTTGTTCGGATAAACGCGAAGCCCTTGGTAAGAAGAACACCGTTCCACCCTCGTAACCCTAAGAATCACACTTGGAGCAAACCCAAAGCTAGAGAGAAGTCTAGGGTTCTTGTCTTTCTATTAAGAAAGAGATAAGGAAGCTTATACAACAAGTTTTGATTCAAAAACCAATGCCACTCGTGCACTTTATATAACCCATGCCAGACAGACTGCTCGAGCGGTATAAAGACCGATCGAGCGGTCCTGCCCAGAAAGCTTCCAATTTTTCTGCTGCAACGCCCAAGCAGGACCGAGATTAAAACCCACATGAATATATAAGTTATCACATGCATAAAATGTATAAAAATATACCCTTCTATAACAACCAAAACGATATACAACATGCTAAGAATATACATTACAAAATTTAAAAGAACCGGGTCTCACAACTCTTCCCTCTTAAGGAATTTTGCTCCCGAAATTCACTATATGGTTAAGAAAGAAATAACTCCGAGTACCTAGCATAGACTTCGGACTCAAGCTCCCACGTAGCTTCATCGAAACCGTGATAAGGCCACATAACCTTGACGTAGGAATGGTTCTCCCTCTCAACACTTGTTCCTTCATATCTACAATTCTTAATCTAAAATGTGTAACGGGTCAGTCTTGTATTTCTGAAACATGAAAACATGAAACATATTATGCAAAGAAGACAACTGAAGAGGTAACGCCAGACGATACACCACCTCCCCAACCCTCTCAAGGATTACAAATGGCCCAATAAAGCGCGGCGATAACTTCTTGCTACGGCCAAATCTCAGCAAATCTCGACGTAACGAAACCTTAAAAAGCACGTGGTCCTCCACTCCAAACTCCAAAAGCCTCCTCTTTTGATCGACGTAATTCTTCTGACGACTTTGGGCCTTCACCAAGCGTTGGCGAATCATAATAATCTTCTCCGTTGTCTCCAGCACCAAGTCGGGTCCCAACACTATTGCTTCTCCAACATTTGTCCAACATACCAACAGCTTACATGGCCTGCCATACAAGGCCTCAAAAGGCGCCATCCCAATGCTAGACTGTAGCTATTTTTATATGCAAACTCCGCCAACTACAAATGATCCTTCTAAGACCCCTAAAAATCGAGTGCACAAGCTCTCAGCATCTCCTTCAAGATCTATATAATACGTTCAGATTAACCGTCTGTCTGAAAAGCAGTGCTAAAAAGCAGATTCGTCCCCAAAGGTACATGAAGACTCTGCCAAAAGCACGATGTAAAGCACAGGTCTGAGCTGAAAATAATAGATATAGGTACTCCGTGTAACCGAACAATCTCACTGACATTTAACTTACTCAACTTGTCCAAGGAATCCTTCACATGGATGGAAAGAAAGTGCGCAGATTTCGTCAGTCTATGTACCACAACCCATACCCAAATAGCATCATGCCCCTTAGGCGATCTAGGAAGTCTGGACACAAAATTCATTGTGATGTTCTCTCACTTCCATTCTAATACTGGCAATGGCTGTAGCAATCCTGTTGGCCTCTAATGTTCTGCCTTAACTTGCTGACAAGTTAGGCATCAAGAAACAAACTAAGCCACATCCCTCTTCATTCCTTTCCACTAGAATTGATGGCGTAGATCATGATATATCTTGATGCCTCTTGGTTGCACTGCGAGACGAGAATGGTGGAAATCGCGTAACACGTCGTCAAGGCACGACTCTGGCACAAACACTCTTCCTATAACACCCTGGTCCAGACCCTAGTAGTAACCATCTAGATTGTAACAACCTAACTCAAGTCCTAGTATTAGCGATGGATAGACAATGAAAACTTAGGTCGCTATATGAATAAAAGAAACCTTAATTAACCAGAAAATCATAATTTGGCCCGAAAATCCTAAAAAGGCCAAATACTTAGAGGCAAAATCCTAACACTCGGAAAGTCTCAGAATAGCTTAAATTAAATAAATAATATCAAATATAAAATTAAAAATTAAAAATTCTCATAATTAGGGTAAAATGACCATTTTGCACCTAGTACAGTAAAAAGTTCTAAAAATCTAAAATTTGACACATGGACACCTCAAATTATATATTTATATACAATTAATTAATAAAAGACAAAATAACCAAAAAAAAACCAAATTACCCTTGCATGGCTGGCCACCTAGGAGAATGTGCCAAAAAAGTTATTTTTTTGCCTTTTTAAACTTAAACATGAGAAAAGATGTATTAATTAAGTATTATTTTGATCTAATACCTTTTATACAAGTAATATATATAGTAATATAATAACATAGGCCAACAAAAGTAAGCAAATAATTATTTAAAGTTTTTATACAATAAATAAATCAAAAAATTAATTCTAGTCAAGCTAACTTAATTTAGCTTAAAAGACTACACTTATTTAATTAATTGCTATTAAAATATTAAAAATTAATGAGAAGACTAAATTAATTATAAATATATTAATATAATAGGTTTTAGTTGGTTTAGACACCAAAAAGATACACAAAATTAATATTTTATGCATATTCTTCCACAAAATGGTACCAAAATTTAATTTAAAACCCAAATTAAATACCAAATCAGTTTTATCTGCCCCAAAAACCTGCCATGGCAGAAACCCTCTACCCCAAATCTAATTTTTGTAAGTCTCAATTAAATCCCACCTTCCATGCAACTAATGAGGGAATTTAAAAATCACAAAAATGCATAAGTATTATAATTATTTTTTATTAACCCTTTTTCCTATAAAATGAGACATAAGCCCTTCCATTTCTCCTTCATATTTTCGGCTGAGAGTGAGAGGGAGAGACCACCAAAAATTTCTCTAAGTGTTCTCAAGAGAGAAGGAGGAGAGAAGGAGAAGTTAGGAAGAATCAAGGAAGAAAGCACTAAAACCAAGGTCTATTCTTCTTCAATCTTTGTAGCATCAAAAGAGGTAAATAAACTCTCCAAAATCTTATGATATTCTCCCATAAAATAACTTTCAATCCATTTCTATAATCAACCCTAAGAAGATAAAACAAAGAGTAACTCAAAAATGCGTCGAAGGAGTAGTTTATGGGTTGTTTATGTATGAGCAAGCTTTGCATGTGTGTATTCTTGAGTTTTATGACTTAAACATGTTCTGAAGTTTGGGTTTATGTGAGTTTATAACATGCATGCAAAAAAAACACAATAAAAATGGACATCGCATAAGCTAAGTTATTAAAACCATAAGTTACCTGCTTTTCTGGGCATAACAAGATTATGCCACCAACTTTAAAACACCATAACTAAATGTAGAAAAATGGTTTTAAAGTAATTATTGTTCCCAAATTTAGATTTTTGAGTTCTTGTTCATAAAAAATTAGTTTAAAGTTCTTTCATTGAGTAGAACTCCAGATGTGTCATTTTTTTCAAAGAGTGTCAGATCTTGTCCACTCTGAGTTGCAGATCTAAAACCCCTAAGTTAGAGTGAGAATCAAGCTTGGGTCAAAATATAAAACTTGTAGAGAACATATTTATATTTCTATCCACAAAAAATGAGCCAACAATATGAAGTCTTGATAGGTTGAAACACTCCCCAAAATCACTATTAAGGTTAAGTGACTGACAGACCTCTCTGTCACACATGTTCGTGAGACCTAAAACCTAAATTTTTAGAGGCCAAATCCAAATGTGATAAATATAAAAAATGTAGCAAACATATTAGACTAAATACTGAGCAAATATCAGCCTAAAATGCCCTCGGGTGATATCCCAAAGATTTTGAGCATTCTCTGTTAAAGATACACTCTGTAGATTCTTGTTAGGCTGACTAAACCAGTTTTATAAATTGGCCAAAATCTCAAATTTTTTCGAAATAACTTGTTCTAGAACAAAACATGAAAATTTTAAGTGACACTTTAAATTAAAATCGAACCAAAAATCAGACCTAGCGCCCTTGAATTGATGCCCCAAAACAGTAGCCAACAGAGGCCTAATTTTTTTTTTCTCTGCAAATTGCTGAACGAATTTTACTTAAATAAAATAAATGACCCCCGTATCCTAGGATCTAACCTTAGTGATAAATATGAAAGTTGTAGGGAATAATTTTATCTAATTGGTGTTAAAATTTTAGAAATTAAATTTATGTCTAAGTACTTCAAAACACTATCACAACTTTAAAACTAGCAATTGAATAATTACCTAGAATTTGCTAAGTGTGCGAATGGCATGTTGCTTTATGGGACTTGAGTATGTGAATTTTATATGAACTTTGTGAGTGATTAATGTATGAAAATGATAATTTTGATGAATTGAACTCATGCCAATAGTCCGATTCTATGTCGCATAAGTTATGATTATTTTTTGCATACTTGTGCTTGATGTTTTAGCAAGTTGTACCATGTGTCATGTCATGTTTATATATCATGCTATGATTAATTGTACACGAGATGTATATTGCACATCATGGGCAATCTTACATTTCATCTTAGGTTATCGGAGTCTCTTTCGTATCCTTCAATTGGGTTGAGTGACATAGAAATCATTCATTCAGTGGTTGTGGATCTAGGACGTCCCTGGTTGTCATATTTGAAATTAAATTGGAGCTTTATAATTATAAAAAGGAGAATTAGGTACCACAGGTTCGTCACTAGCTTTATTTAGATTTTGGGTTGACGCTTAACGAGCATCCTAGTACTTGATATGGGACGATTGGCCAGTATAAGGGTGGCTGATAAAAACTAGATGGCCCATCCCCATGCCATTACCATTGAGTAAAATGGTTGAAGCATGTAGTTAAGGCGAGCGTTTACCTTTCGCAACGAGGCCAGGATAGGTTAAGTGATCAATATACCATCAAGTCTACTCTGTAATTTTCGGCGTGAAATTCATGATACTGTTTTGGAAGTACCTTGGGTTGGGCAACTGCATTGCATTCATTTGCATCACGTACTCGCACACTTATTGCTATATATGCTTGCTTTGTTGAAAATGATAAATGGTCTGTCTCTTGCCCTTAAAATTTGTATTGGGTATTATATAATATGTATTGTAGGATATTTTATTGTGAGTTTGTTAAACAGTTTAGAAAATTTACTTCTAGACTCTGGCTCAAGGCATTCGTGCCACAGGTGAAGAAGAAAGACTGTTTGAGGAAGGCGTGTTCGTAGAGGAAGAAGACTTCGAAGAAAGGGGAGAGTGATAGGAGTCGGTTAACCCCAACAGCGCAACTTGAAGACGTAGAATCTTATCCTTTTGTTCTTTTGTTCAATTTTCCACGGACATGATGTAACTTTCGTTAAATTTTCTGGATGACTGTAATCATTAAGTATTTTGAACAAATTCTGAACCGTTATTGATGTAGTAATTATCATATGTAATTATGAATGTTCGGCTAGAATATCTTTCTTATTTATAGTTACATATATCCCGACGTGCCCGGAGGACGGGACGTTACAGTTGGTATCAGAGCCTAAGTTTAGTGAACCTTCAGGCCTTAGGAAATGGGAGATTGCTAGTTCTGTAGCGTAGAAACTCTGTAGAATATCTTTACTATTAAATTATCACATATAATTTTAACAACTTAAAATCTTTACCTTAGAATTTTTTCTATCCTTTCTTTCTTAGGATGGCGTTCGACTCAGAACCGACCGGGGAACCATGGGCAGCATCGGAACTAGACGACTCAGATCTTGAAGAACATCTGGTAGAGGACCCAGAGTAAGAACCCGCTGAAGAGCAAGACCGAGTAGATGTGTTTTCGTTAGCATCGATGTTTCCGGATGAGTGGCCTGCTCAGGGAGAAGAAGAGGTCGAAGAAGTAGGAGTAAACGAAGAACCTGATATAGTAGGGGACGACGTAGATTTCGGAGAAGACGATGAGGAGGGACTTGAGGACGACATCGAGGACGAGGAGCGAGCCATCATTTTACTTTACGATCCAATAGAGGTGCCGCCACTAGAGCCAGATGATGATGAAGCAACGGATGCAGTAATCTAGTGGAGCCACCATGATTACCACAAAGACTATCGTATCGGAGAAGGGGTGTATGCGAGAGTATTTCCCGAACGGATGATAGGATGGATGCAAAGTGGATGCAGACGCAGAAACCAAGGGATATGAGAGGAATCATCAACCCACGCAACCCGGCAATCGACTTTAACGATCCAGAAACGTACCTAGATATTCCAATTGTCATTTCCAACAGGTCTCGCATGGGGCCGGAGGACCTTTGGCATGTGGAAGTGCAGTAGCACTGCTACGGCATCTACGAGGTGACATGGGAACGTGACTCAGTTATTCGCTACTTCTATCTGCATCTGTTCATCTAGGCTTTAGTATGCTAGGCATTATATTTTTCCTTGTTGGATGATGTATGTGTGTTTTGTGAACCCTTGAAAACTTTGTAATGGCTATATGTTTGAGTGAAATGTAAGTGTTCGTTGTTAAATTCTTTATAAGTTATCTCATAATCATGAGCTATCTCACAATCTCAAACTAAAATCTACAATATCCAAAAAAAATGAAAAACGACCTCTGGATCTCGACACTCTCTTAGGATAGTCGATAGACGATCAAACTGTCAATAAGTTAACTAACCCCTAGATGATAAAGCACTAGGAGTAGCCAAAGTTTTGATAAAATACCATTAAAATTCTGTAACTTCACCTTTATGAGTTTCTCTTCCCATACCCTTTTATCAACTCTTATACCGAGTTAAAATTCCTTACTTCTAACAGCACCGGTCCTCAACAATGCTATCCAGTATTATTCGTAGATAATTCTCCTCCATTCAAGTCTTGGTAGTAACCCTATCAAGAAATTTCTCCTAGAAACTACCATTGTCCTTGAAGTTTTCCTTGGTTAAGACATGCCTTCACCTTTGATTCTCCTTCAGTACAAGCCATCATCCTTGGACTAGCTCTCTATTCGTAGAACTCAACGTCGTTCAATATTGTCAAGATCCTTTACCACCATTCGTTTTCCCCTTAACTTAATACTACATTATGCTGGAACAATTTTGTAAACTCTTGAAATCCTAACATGGAGAGTTAACTTGGATGCTTGAATTGAAATACATTAAGTTGACGTAATTTCAGGGCAAATATCCATTTTGGTTGCCCGCTGCTTAAACATACCTTTTATCAAAGTCTGATGCTGCACAGATTGGTCCCGAAAACATCCTCTCTGTAATATTCATTAATTGCTAATCTCTTTTCTCCAATGCATCTAAGTTTTGATCGGCCTCTCAACCCGAATCAACGGTGATTGCTTAAACTATGACACCTTACCTTAATTCAACCTATCCCTAAACTATCTAGGTTCCACCCCAATACGAGCTAACCCTAGCTACATCTCATACCTATACCATTCGAGATTCTCGACTAAACGCTTACCTATTCACTGTCATGTGATCACCTTCTTTGAAACCAGTAAAATTGAGCTAACCATCCTTAATAAACCCCAGGTATGCTTTTCCCGTCGATCTTCAAAACCTTACCCGTAGGTCTGTGAGTGACGACGAACGTCAAGATATTATGTTATTAGGTGTTAGCACCTTCACGAAAGACTAAGACAATGCACGAAAACCTCTTAACACGTTTTCAAATCATAGCACAATCTTTCCTCAATATTACGACTCAAAGCACCGTCAACGTTCATGTTTAACGAAGTTTTGAAGATCGAGATCCCCGACTGTAGGAATGGTTAATTAAGGGTTTATTCAACTGACTATACCTTTTAAAGGAGCCAACAAGTAGAACTATACTATTAATAACCTATAGTTAGGAATCACAGCTTCACATCAAGGGACTCATAACATCACTATGTGACAGAATTTAGGCGTTCCCCAAACTATTTCACAGTGGACCCGCAAATCAAACAAACCGAAAAGCAAAAGATTCACACTAACAGTAGAAAAGTGGAAAACAAGAGACACGCCTCGAGTTTAGGACTACCTTAGTATACAAATAAAGAAAGAGTATCCGTACACATCATTAGTCATGCCAGCTTTCTCCACCAAAGTGTTAGTATCTGAATACTGCTTATCCCCACCTTCAATAAAGAATTTTGACAACAACCATGGGCATTAGGAGCCTAATTGAGAATTAACCATCAAACCAAAATAGATCGCATGATTCGATATTTGCTTTGACCATACCTTTTATCCCATTTAATTTCCCTAAGGTGACCAACCATCGAAAAGAAATGATCCAGTCAATGGAAGAGGCATCCAAACCCTACGTACCAATTCGTGAAGGAACAATGGCAAAAGCTAAGAGAAATGGTACGACACTTGGAAAGACTGAAATAGGAACGAAAGCGTGAGACTACAGACTTCGTTGCCAGAATCGTTACCATCGCATCATGCGCACAACAACATTTGAGTTACTATTGGTCACCTCAAGAAACGACAACATTCAAGTTATGATGGATTTCCTCACCAAGATCACTCATTTTCTATTGGTTAAATCTCACAACACATCGGTAGCTACAAGAAAAAAGTAAATCAGAGAGATTTTAAGCCAACTTAAGTTCTCTACCATACCTAACCAAGACCCGTATCTCACCTAGGTAGTCTAAACACCCAGTTCTGAACCATCATAAGTATGTAAGAGTAAGCATAAAAGAAATTGAAGGAAATTCTTATCTTCGGTCTAGACCTACTTACAACAAATAGCTCCTGAGCTAGTTTTTACAACCATATAGGGTTTTGTGTGAGCACAATACTGTGAGATTATCAGTATACGGGATAGAAACAGAAAGGAATTGATTGGTTGGAATAGATCTTTGCTAGTTAATGAAGTGAGACCCGGAATATAATAACGGGAATTCATATAAAATCCAAAATGGTAGCCCTGCTGTGTTAATATATGGTGAAGAATGATATAATCTCATTGAATAAGACTTTTTATACTAATAAACAGATTGAGTGCCATATGAGTAGAACCGACTTTAGTGAGCAATTTAGTGACCCCTTTTTCCTTTTCTCTTTCTTTAGAGATGGCGAGACAAAGACAAAACTAAGGATGTTCAGTAAAAATAGGTGAAACTAAAAAGGAAGTGGAGGTCCCGAGCCTAGCACGAATCTTGCAAGATCTAGTGGCCAATCTGGATCAATCGCAAGGGAAGGCACCCCAAGAAGGATCATGGTACTTATCGGACCTAAAGGTACAAAATATCCCAATACCTGAGAAGAAGAATTTTTCAGAATGACAGAGGTTTGGATCAAGGCCACAAAGCAACAACAACCAACAGTAAGAGTTTATTATAGGTGCAACCAGCTAGAACATAAGATGATGCACTGCCCGATAAGAACTGAAGAAGACAACCAAGGAGGACCATTACGAAATGACAAGAAGATCACACGCTCAGAACCTTACCCTCAAGATGACCAATGAGAATAACTAGGTAAAAGGACACGAAAATTAAAAATCTACTATCAATGCCATAGGCTCGGATATAAAAGATCGGAGTTCCCACTATGAGAAAAACTAAACTACAACCACCGTCAACCAGAACAGAGTTGTGGAGATCAAAAAAATTTGTTACAACAAGGAACAAGTGTTGTGAAAAAGGTGGTGCAACCCGACCAACCAGAGAGCGAAGAGGGGAGTGTCTGCTGTTTACAAGAGACAAACTCAACGATCTGCTTTAATTGCAATAAGTTTGGACATAAAAAGTTTGAATGCCCGCTACTAAGGGGAAGAAACTACAACATTCGTAAAAAGGGAACGAGCAGTTCGGGAAGGATGATACAACTCGACTGATAAGAGAATCACTGGACAGAAGGCTCGCCTTCCCAAGAGAAGGAGTATCCGTTAATGATCAGAGATACCCTGAATTCACAAACTATAAGATATACGTTAAATAAATTTGTTACATTATCTCGGGAAAACGATACGGTTGAAGGATAAAGGCTCTAAGGTTAGCACTAGTAAAAAAATTCTTGCGCCAGAAGTATACTACATGATCATTGAAAATTTTGTATTGACCGGTTTAAGAAATTAGTAAGATTAAGTAACCGTTTTCTCAAAAATGTTGAACGTATAAACCCGACCTTGTCCACATCCTCAATAAAGAACGATTAAAGTAAACAAGGATAACAACTTCGAAGAGAAGAGGTGCAAATAACCATCCACAACCTCTCGCATGAAACTTCGAGGAAGAAATTTCTTTAAGGGGGTAGATTGTAACACCCCGGTCTGAACCCTAGTAGTAACCACCTAGACTGTAACAACCCAGCCAGAACCCTAGTTGTAATAGCCCAGAATACAACTACCCGTGGAGCGTTCTAGCCCAACTCCTAGTAGTAGTGACGGATAGACAATGAGAACTTAGGTCGCTACATGAACAATTAAAAACCCTAACTCAACCTAAAACCCTAATTTGGACTAGAAATCTTAAAAAGACCAAATACTCAGAGGCAAAGCCCTAACACTCAGAAAAGTCTCGGAATAGCTTAAATTGGGTAAATAACATAAACTATTAAATTAAAAATCAAAAATTCCCATAACTAACGTAAAATGACCATTTTTTCCATAGTACAGCAAAAAGTTTTAAAAATCTAAAATTTGACACACGGATACACAAAATTAGATATTTATATACAATTAAATAATAAAATACAAAATAACAACAAAAATAACCAAAATGCCTTTGCATGGCCGGCCACCTAGGAGAATGTGCCCAAAAAGCTACTTTTTGCCTTTTTAAGCATAAAAATGAGAAAAAAATGTATAAATTAAGCATTATTTTGACCTAATACTTTTTATACAAGTAATATATATAATAATATAATAATATAGGTCGACAAAAGCAAAAAAATAATAATTTAAAATCTCTACACAATAAATAAGTCAAAAAGTTAATTCTAGTCAAATTAGCTTATTTTAGTTTAAAAGCCTACACTTATTTAATTAATTGCTATCAAAATTATGATAAATCATGAAAAAACTAAATTAATTATAAATAAATTAATATGATAGGTTTTAGTTGGTTTAGATATCAAAAGGGTACATAAAATTAATATTTTATGCGATTATATTCACAAAAATATACCAAAATACACATTAAAACCAAAATTAATTACCAAATTAGCTTTTTAGTCTCCCAAATCGTCCCAGCTGGCTCTCCCACTTGCAAAATATGTGATATAAATTTGTCAAATAGAGGCCACCACTCCATGCAACCAATGAGAAATTAAAAATTTCAAAAAAAATACTTACACAATAATTATGCTCTATCTTAATTTTTCTATGAAAGCAAGGACTTAGCG
>JAULJZ010106821.1:0-11679 GCA_032270985.1 Heliamphora pulchella
AAATCACATTTGATGTATTTTCTACCCGGTAAAAACAAGTATAATTACACAAAACACCCTTATACAGTAGTAGGGTCTAGAATTCTACATCAAAGAGTCAAGAACTCCACGTCTCAAAAATGAACGGCGTCAGAACAAGAATACATCTGGATCGATGCGAAGCCCTCAGCCCCGATAGCAATGATCCACAAAGCAATCAACTCAAAACCAAGCCCCGGGTCCTCAAAGCTAGAGAGAAGGTAGAGAAAAGGATTTCTTAGCCTTGAAGAAATGTTTTTCCTCAAAAACATCGCCACTGCCGCTTTTATAAAAAATGGAAATTTTCACAGTTCAGTTGACCGAACCCATGAGTTCAGTCGACCGAACCCAGAAAAAGGGGTTCAGTCGATCGAACCCATCCCTCCAGTCGACCGAACTCCACAGCAGAAGCCTACTGGAATGTGTTGTGATTTTTCAGCCCAAAACCAACCCAAACCACCAAACCAAGGTCTGGGAAAGCATAAAACACATTTACACATCCTTTTCTACAATTTTAAAGCATAAACCATGCATCGATGCTATCAAATACTGGAATAAAAGCATCATGTATATAAACAACATAAAAAAATAAGGTTCTAGGTCTCACAACTCTCGCCCCCTTAAGGAATTTCGTCCCCAATATTCACAACAAGGTCACAAGGTAAACAGGTCTTGGTATCTAGCACGCATCTAAGACTCTAGCTCCCAAGTAGCTTCCTTAGCCCCGTGATGATGCCATAAGACCTTAACATACGCAATGGTTCTGCCCCGCAATACCCGCTCCTTTGTATCAAGGATCGTCATTGGACCCTCCTCATAAGTGGCATCCTCGTCAATCCGCAACTCAGCCCATTTTAACACATGTGAAGGATCAGGCTCATACCTCCGAAGCATAGAAACGTGGAACACGTTATGCACAGATGCTAACTGAGGCGGCAAGGCCAAATGATAAGCAACCTCACCAATCCTGTCTAGGATCTCAAATGGTCTAATGAAACGCGGTGATAGCTTACCGCTACGACCAAACCTCATCAAACCTCTACGTGGTGAGATCTTCAAGAACAAATGATCCCCCACTGCAAACTCTAAAGGTCACCTTCTTTGATCTGCATAACTCTTCTGGCGGCTCTGCGCTGCCAGTAGGTGCTGGCATACCACAGCAACCTTCTCTGTCATCTCTCGTACCATGTCTGGTCCCAAGAATGTGGTCTCTCCCATTCTGTCCAACACACGGGCGATCTGCACGGTCTACCGTACAAAGCCTCATACGGTGCCATCTCGATACTGGACTGATAGTTGTTGTTGTATGTAAACTCTGCTAAAGGTAGATGATCCTCCCACGAACCTCTGAAGTCAAGGACACAAGTCCTCTCTGACTGGCCATCCGTCTGGGGGTGAAAAGCAGTACTGACCATCAAGTTCGTCCCCAAGGCCTCCGGCAGACTCTGCCAAAAGCGCGATGTGAAGCGCGGGTCTCGGTCTGAAACAATAGATACTGGCACTCCATGCAATCTAACTACCTCTCTGACGTACAAGTTACTCAATCGTTCCACCGAATCCCTCACTCGGATGGGGATAAAGTGTGCAGACTTTGTCAACCTATCAACCACAACCCACACGACGTCGTGTCCCCTAGGTGTCCGAGGAAGTCCTGACACAAAGTCCATCGTGATGTGCTCCCACTTCCACTCCGATATAGGCAGTGACTGTAGCAATCCTGCCGGTGTCCGATGTTCCGTCTTTACTTGCTGACAGGTGAGGCATCGGGAAACAAACTGGATCACATCTCGCTTCATCCCTGTCTAATAGAACTGACGATGTAGGTCATGATACATCTTCATGCCTCCAGGATGCACGGCAAGACGAGAATGATGACACTCAAGTAATAGATCAGCTCGGCATGACTCTAGCACAAACAACTTGACTGCCAACCTTAAACTCTGATCAGAACCCACAATCCATCTTACTGTATCCTCGCCACTAGCAACGCGGTTTCGTATCATCTGAGCCTCCTGATCCGTCCACTGGACCTCTAGCACACGTGCTATTAATGCTGGTCGAGTAACTACAGAAAATAAGGTGGCACCCGTCTCAATCTCCCTGAGGCACAAATAAAACTCCCCAACATCTGTAAGTATGTCCCACTCACGTATAGCCACAGAAGGTAACGACCCGTGAGATCTCCTACTGAGCGCGTCAGCTACCACGTTAGCCTTCCCTGGATGATACTGCAAATCAAAGTCGTAATCCTCTAACAACTCCATCCATCGCCGCTGGCATAAGTTCAGGTCCTTCTGCAAAAACAAGTATTTTAAGCTCTTGTGACCGGAGAAAACCTCGAAATGCTCACCATAGAGATAGTGATTCCATGTCTTCAAGGCAAAGACTACTGCTGCTAACTCCAAGTCATGTGTAGGATAGTTCCTCTCGTGCATCTTCAGCTGCCGGGAACCGTAGGCTACGACCTTACCCTCCTGCATCAAAACACATCCGAGATCGTCGTGTAAAGCATCACAGTATACAGTATACCCCATGCCTCGCTCTAGAATGATCAATACTGGCGGACTAGTCAACCTCGTCTTTAGCTCCTGAAAGGTTGACTCACTGGACTCACTCCAAATAAATACAACTCCTTTCCACGTCAGCCACGTCATCGGTGCAGAAAGCTTAGCAAAGTCCTTCACGAACTGTCGATAATAGCCGGCTAGACCCAGAAAACTTTGTATCTCAAAGACACTCTTCGGTCGCTCCCAACCGGTCACAGCATCTGTCTTTGATGAATCCACAGCTACCCCATCTGTCGACACTACGTGTCCCAAAAATCTCACCTCAGTCATCCAAAACTCGCACTTCTCGAACATCGCATACATGCGATGCTCTCTCAAAGTCTGTAGCACGATCCGCAGGTGATCCTCGTGTGTCTCCCTAGTAAGTGAGTAGACCAGAATATCATCCACAAACACTACCACAAAGATGTCCAGGTAAGGATGGAAGATCTGGTTCATCAGACCCATGAATGTAGCAGGTGCGTTCGTCAGACCGAACAGCATAACCAGAAACTCATAATGACCATAGCGAGTCCTGAAAGTGGTCTTCGCTATGTCCTCGTCCCTAATCCTCAACTGGTGGTATCCTGATCTTAAGTCAATCTTCGAAAAATAACTCAAACCCTTCAGCTAGTCGAACAAATCATCTATCCTCGGCATCGGATACATGTTCTTCACTGTCACCTGATTTAGCTTCCTGTAGTCGATACACAAACGCAACGATCCATCCTTCTTCTTCGTAAAAAGAGAAGGAGCTCCCCACGGAGAAGTACTCGGACGTATAAATCCTCTGTCTAACAACTCCTGCAACTGTACCTTGAGTTCACGTAACTCAACGGGTGCAAAGCGATAGGACGATATAGATATGGGAGCAGCTCCGGGAACTAGATCAATAGAGAACTCCACCTCACGATTAGGCGGCAATTCAAACAACTCCTCAGGAAAGACATCAGGATAGTCGCACACCACCGGAGGTAACTCTCCACGAACTCCAACCTCCTCGTCTAACATAAGTGCTGAGAAAAGGAAACTCAGGTTGCCTTGGTTCCACACAGTACTGGGTAAAGACCTCAAACCCTCATCCTGGTCTCCCACAAAATAGAAAAAATCTCTCGTCAGTGTACAAATCGTCACCCTCTGTCGATCGCAATCAATAAAGGCATAATAGGTGGTTAGCCAGTCCATCCCTAGGATGACATCGAGCGCAGTCATGTCTAGAATAACAAAGTCAAACTCTAAGCAACGATCGGTGACCTCCAACACGCAGGATCTACAGACAGGGCTCAACTTCACACTCCCACTCACCGGGGTCTCTACACACAAGGTACTACCCAACCAGTCCATTTGCAACCCCAATGCAGATGCAAAAGCAGAAGATATAAATGAATGTGATGCTCTAGTGTCGATAAGAACACTGGCCCATGATCTTAAGACTAGAAGAGTACCTCTAATCACGGAGGTGGTAGCAGCAGCATCGGGTACGATCGGTGCTCTGAAGAACTAGGATCTGCATGAACATAAGCTCTGGCTAGTCTGCTGCAGCTCTGAACTGTCTACTGTCTACCTGACTGCACTAATGCACCCCCCTCTATAAACCTGGACGTCTGAGCTCTCGACTGCTGATACGTCAGTCGTCCTTGGCCAGGTGGAACAATAGGTGCTCCAGCTGTACACTGAATGCTCCCTGCTCGAGGAAAGTTCCTCCGAATATGCCTAGACTACCCACACTCAAAACAAACTGGTGGCCCTCTCCCGGGTGTCTGCGACTGTGACTGAGTCTGAACAGGTGCTGCACTCCGACACTTTGCTGCACGATGCCCTGGCCGTTGGCATCTATTACAAACAAGCTCCCTCTGATCTGACTGTCCCGTTGAAGCTACGGGATGTGTCGATGCAAAAGACTGTGGCTGATAAGACCCCATCGGGTAAGAACTCGGACCAGATGTCCACTGACGCTTGTCCCTACGTCCCTGGGACTGTGCACGTCCTCCGTCCTACTGTCCCTGACTATCTCTGTCTCGACGTGTCTCATTCAGAGTATCCTCCACCTTCATGGCAGTCTCCACTAACTCTGTAAAAACCTGCAGCCTCAGTGCTGCCACTCTGTCTCGAATAGCGGGCCTCAAACCCCTCTCGAACTGTTTGGCACAGAACTCGTCAATAGGTATGATCTCCTGTGCAAACTGGGATAGACTAGTAAACTCAGCCTTGTACTCAAGCACTATCATTGTCCCATGTGTCAGAAATAGGAAGTCCTCTCTGTAACGATCCCTCAAAGTCTCTGGAAAGTATTTCTCCAGAAATACCTTCGTGAAAGCATCCCAGGTGCATGCCACTGTGGTCTTGGCAAACTTCCACCACATATGAGCACTCCCTCTCAACTAGAAGGCGGCACATATAACCCTCAGATCATCTTCCTCAATCTGAAGCGAATCCAGAATCCTGGTAACCAGTTCCAACCACTCAGTGGCAACCATGGGATTGGGATCCCCAGAAAAGGTAGGAGGGTCCAGATGGAGAAACTCGCACATCGCAACAGTCGCCCTTGGCTCAGGTATGGTCTCCCTCCCTCTAGAGGCCTTAGCCAGTTGCCGAATGGAGCCGACCATCTCACGCAACAAATCTCCCTCAGCAACAGGTCCTTGGGGTGCATTAGCATCCCTAACATCTGGGACTGGAACGTCCCTTCGACCAGAACCACGGCCACGGCCTCGACCACGGTCTTGTCCTCCCCGCGTGGACATAACTCTATACGAAAGCAACATAACAGGATAAGAATCCATAAACCATGTTATTGCTAACGTAAAAGACAGATAAGCACGCTAACACATAGCCACATAATATTATGTCATCACATCTCACATACCGAGGAATACCGACAAGAAGGACTCGTCTATCTAGATAACCTACTTAGATTCCTTGCTAAAAATCACGTCCGCGAAACGTGTCTCTAACATGGCTCCCAAGTATGTGAATCCAAACGTCCGAAGGCAAGACTAATCAATCCTAAGGTCTAACCTCCATGCCCACGTATACACCACAAGCTATCATGCTATGTTAGGAAAAACGCTGTAACACATGCAATCAAGCACACGTATATCCTCACAAGGTGATGTACCTCTTTTCCATGGCTCATAGGTATTCGAACCCAGAGCTCTGATACCAAGTTGTCACGCCCCAAACATCCAGGTCACGCGAAAGCCCACCAAAACACCCATTTAAGGAAAATAGGTTTTTACTGTAACATCCCACACCATGAGCTGAAGCCCAATAGAACATAGACAATAAAAATTGTAAAGCAGGCTATGCAATTATACATACACGTGCTCAACCACGGGAGCCAAAAAGATTTTTCGTTAGACTAACACGAGTCTCAAAAAGGTTTTATCTCATAAAACCCCACATTTGTCATCCTTCAAACTATGCATATCATCCTAACAGATATCATGCCACAGTTAAGAAAAAGCTATAAATAAAGAAGTAAGCTCCACTCAGGCCACTCAGCCGAGGAGAAAGATATAAATGTAGTCCTATGTACCGACTCTGTTATACTGACAAAGGTAACAACTATAGACTCTAGTCCATTATCCTAGTCCTGAACCACTTAAGGCCTACTAGATAATGACAAGTTCTATATGGAGTTACAACCACAACGCCATTCACGGAGGCAACCGACTTCTTTACGAATTTCTATGACCGATGGAAAAGCACCCAAATCACACACGTGTTTCTTTACGGTTTGCCACGACCGATGGACGAAACATAACCAAACCACGTTTACGGGGATTAACCCGAGGGACCGTAGCGAACCCACTCTGCGCACGTTTTTGGACTTACACCAAGGAGCAATAGAAGCCCAACTCAAATCACACTCTGTCACGGTACATCTATGGAAACATTTAAAACCCACCATAGCTCAGCAACGAAAACTCGCAAAATGATTTATACAACACATGTATTTAAAGATATCCAATCCATCAGAATGGAGATCTAAAACCATTTCCAACAAAACAATTAAAAGGTGAGACTCAACCCCGCGGGTTAGCTCCAAACCTCCAAAAAGACATTTTTCACCCGATTTTACAAAACACCTCGTTTTCAAACCTCCTTTCGAAAACTATGGATATCACTTATCCGAAACATGCATACAATCGAGAAAAGGCGTAAAAATCCTACTTTTACCCAAAAACCACGATTACACATAAAAATCACATTTGATGTATTTTCTACCCGGTGAAAACACGTATAATTACACAAAACACCCTTATACAGTAGTAGGGTCTAGAATCCTACCTTTGAGAGGCAAGAACTCAACGTCTCAAAACTGAACGGCGTCAGAACGAGAATTCGTCCGGATGGATGCGAAGCCCTCGGCCCCGATGGCAGGGATCCACAAAGGAATCAACTCAAAACCAAGCCTCGGGCCCTCAAGCTAGAGAGAAGGCAGAGAAAAGGGTTTCTTAGCCTTGAAGAAATGTTTTTCCTCAAAAACTCCGCCACTTCCGCTTTTATAGAAAATGGAAATTTTCACAGTTCAGTCGACCGAACCCCTGAGTTCATTCGATCGAACTCAGAAAAAGGGGTTCAGTTGACCGAACCCATCCCTCAAGTCGACCGAACTCCACAGCAGAAGCCTACTGGAATGTGTTGTGATTTTTCAGCCCAAAAACCAACCCAAACCACCTAACCAAGGTCCGAGAAAGCATAAAACATATTTACACATGCGTTTCTACAACTTTAAAGCATAAACCATGCATCGATGCTAACATATACTGGAATAAAAGCGTCATGTATATAAACAACATAAAAGAATAAGGTTTCGGGTCTCACAGTATATATGGTTGCATTTTGGTCAACAAATAGTTTGATATGTTCTCTACACTTTTCATGAAAACCACTTTTGGATTTGGTCATTAAAACTATAGGCTTCGAGTCCCCCAAAAACATGTGACAGAGAGCTCTGTCAGTCACAGATTTATAACAGTGGTTTTGAGGAGGGGCTTGACTTATCCAAACTTCATATTTTAGCCTCAGTTTTGGTGTCTAGCAAGATATACATGGTATCTACAAGTTTTATGTTTTAACCTAAGTTTGGTTCTTATTCTAACCTAGGATTTTTATATCTGCAATACAGGGTGGTCAAAATCTGACACTCTTTAGTAAAAATGGTGTATCTCGAGTTTTACTCAATGAAATCACTTCAAAATAATTTTTTATGAAAGATAACTTTAAAATCTAGGTCTAGACATAAGAATCACACTTAGATCATTTTTTGACAATTAGTTATAATATATAAATCAAAGTCTGGGGTAGAAAGTTAAAACAACAAGGAAATGAGGTCCTTAAGGATTTTAGTGTCCTAGCTGATGACATGTTAAGATTTAATTTTTTTTCTTTGCATGCATGTACTTTATACATATACATATCAAAGTTCTAGAACATATACAAGTTGTTTAAACTCAAAATAGCCACATGCATCCACACATAATGTCACACTAAACACAAACAGCCCATATTTTTCCATCACAACGTCTTTTTATTTGATATTTTGATTATTATTCTTGTTTACATTTTAAGAGATGTGTTGAAGAAGATTTTTGTGTGAGATGAACGGATGGTTTAGGGGTTTACATACTTGTTTTGAAGATCTAATGGTAAAAGGATGGAAGGACTTGGCTTTAGAGTATCCCTTGCTGCTTCTAGGCTCCTTCTTTCTTCCTTATTTCGTTCTCTTCTTCTTTCTTTCCAAGAACACTTAACGAAAATTTTCTAAACTCTCTCTCTCACTATGTTACACGAAAATATGAAGGAGAAGAGAGTGGATTTAAGTGTGTTTTTATAGAAAAATTGGTAGATTAATTATTATGGTATAAACTTTATTTTAAATTTTTCTCAATTTTCATTGGTTACACGGGAGGTGGGCATCTTTTGAGAATTGAATTTTTAGATTTTTGCATAGGGGAAGTCTGCTAGGGCTGTTTGGGGCAGATCAAAATATTGTCTTGCATTAATTTAGGGTTTAAATGATGTTTTGGTACCATTTTATGCATAAAAATGCCTAAAATATTAATTTTGTATATCTTTTTGGTGTGTTAATCTACTAAAATTGATTATTTTAGTGTGTTTATGATTAATTTAGTATTCTCATGAATTATCATAATTTTTATAGCAATTAATGAAATAGGTGTAAGCTTTTAAGTCAAATTAAGCTAGTTTGATAAAAATTAACTTTTTAACTTATTTATTGTGTAGGAACTTTAAATAATGATTTGTTTACTTTTGTTAACCTATGTTATTATATTATTATATATATTACTTATTTAAAAAGTCTTGGGTTATAATAATACATAATTTATATAACTTTTTCTCATTTTTGAGTTTAAAAAGGCAAAAAGTGACTTTTTGGGTACACATCCCAAGGTGGTGGGCCATTTAAGGGTATTTTTGTCATTTTGTTGTTATTTTATCTTTTTTTACTTAATTGTATCTAAATATCTGATTTAGGGTGTTCATGTATCAAAATTTAAAATTTTAGAACTTTTTACTGTACTAGGGTCAAAATAGTTATTTACCCTAATTATGAGAATTTTTAATTTTTAACCTTACATTTCATTATATTTACTTAATTTAAGATGTCACGAGACTTTTTTGAGTATTAGGACTTCTCATATGAGTATTTGGCCTTCTTAGGGTTTTCTAAGTCAATTTAGGGTTTCGATTTAGTTAGGATTTTCTATTCTTTTAGCAACCAAAGATCTCGTTGTCTAACCCTCGCTAATATTAGGGTTTTGGCTAGATTGATACACGGGTCATTACAGACCAGATTGTTATAACTAGGATCCGGACCGGGTCATTACATCTCGATGCTCACAAAGCACACTAAACACATTAAAAGCTTTCTGAGGTTTTAGAACATGGCGGTCGCGACCTTCAAGTGCTACGGCTGTATGTTTTGTTAAATCGACAGTCATGGTTGTGAACTTTGTGCACATGGACGATATATTTATGTCTTATTTACTCACAGCCACAACATTCTATTGTTACGGCCGCGACATTTGTTTAGAGGTTAAAAACATAAAAACTCATTTCAAAACTCTCTGATATTCATTTGTTTCAAGGTTTTCTCTATTTTTCTCACACTATTTAGCATTTTCTCTTTTTTGTACCTCAGTTTATCTTTTTGTTAGATAACGAATGGTAGATCTGGCCTAGATCAAATGGGCTGTGATCTCCACTCTATACACCTCTGTTTTCATGTGTTCTGTAGTTATAAAAACATAATCGCCGCGACCTTACAGTGTCACGACCGTGTGTTTTATTTAACTCATAGTAGCGGCCGCCAGTTAGTAGTTTCGATGGTCGTAGTTGTTGTTTCCATTCATGTCACGGCCTTTACATCCTTTTGCTACGGTCGTGAGGTTTTGTGAGCTCAGTGACATGAAAAATGTGTTTTAAACACTCTGTTATCTACTTTTTGACATCCTTTGCATTCTGCTTTGAGTTATTGATTATATAAAGGAAGAAGGATGGAGGATTTAACCTAGAATAAATGAGTTATGGTCTCTGTCTTGCATATCCTGTTTATTTGAGTATGTTTTAGGCCTTGTATGTTAAACATGCTCTTTTTAGATCCTTAAAAACCATGGCCGCGACATTTATTTGTCACGACTGTGAGCTTTTTTTATTCTGTTTCTCGCGGTAACCCTATATTTGTCACGACCGCAAGTTTTGTGACTTATTTTGTCACGGCTGTAATATTTGTTACTATGGCCGTGCGTTTTATGTATATCGAATAGCCCAAACATGGTGTGAAAATCTTTTTTGTTTATTTTGTGTAGCCTATTCATTGCAAAAATATTATTGCATGACCCTTAGAGCTTTATTTGTTGTTTCACCGCTTCCTCACATGTTTTTCGCTTTGCTTTGATCAAACGATACGTGTGGTATATCTAGAAATAATAACTAAGTTACATAACCCTAGGAATCATAGTTGGAATTTTGTTTCTTTGCTTGCTTTTATTTAAACTCTCTTTAACCTCCCGTTCTGTATATGTTACTTTTAAAAGGTTTATAACAAGAACCAATATTGACAAAAGTAGTGGCTAACCTCATGGTTGGGCGAAAAGGGTGCATAATGTTGGAGGTAAAACTGTCAAGATCATTGCTTTTGTAAATGATTTTTGATAAAAAATAATTGGACGGGCAATCGCCGAAACGGGCTCCAAATAAAACTTTTGATGTCGAACGATCAAAATAAAAACCCATGCAACTACAGTTAATTTAGAATAATACCTTTTACCGGTCGATTCTTCAACTACGATTTTCATTCGAGTTGAAGCTCTCGTCAGACCTTTTACTATATTTCCTTATGCAATTCCCGAACATAGTGTGGGCTACGAACCATCGAGAACTCGTACCGGCAGAACCTAGACAACTTTAGTCTTGAAGACAAGTTATGAATTTAGTTCAGCCTACCCGCATATTTATAGGGTTACAAAAGGAACCTGTGGAGTAATTATGACAAAGACTTCTAGTGGAACACAGATACTGACCCAACGGTTTTTGCAATTAAGTAAACCTCATAATGGTGTCTGCAATTATGAAATCCTTGCAGCGATTTCTATAATTTTCATAAAACACTAAATTATATTTCACACTACTAAAGAACTATAATTGCACTCTAAGCCATAATCTCAAGACCTTCTTGTATTGAGCTCCTGTTATTAAATGCTTAACTCAGCTCTTCACATTAAGGTTCCCGATACTCGCCAATTAAATTTAATTATTGATAATTTAATTTAATCGGCATCTTTAAATTTTCTTAAGCCCTTCGGCTTAACTTATTTGACCGCCAAATACTAAAATTCACCTGTAGGGTTTGGCCCAGTCAAAACTCATAGCCTTCCTTAAGGGGGTATCATCAATTCCAATCATTCGAGACGTGAATTCCGTCAATAATTAATATTCATCATATAAATATACCGTTATCCAAGTCACCGGGAATATAGCCCATATAAGATCGCACCTTCTAATAAATCAAACAACGAATATTAAATATACGCAAATCAATAATTATTTTAGGATTAAGAGTATAAGCACTATTCATAATAACCTT
>JAULJZ010106832.1:0-11679 GCA_032270985.1 Heliamphora pulchella
TAAAAAATAAAATATCTAAAATTTTTCTATTTAATTAAAATTAATTAATTAAAAAAACTTAATTTTATTTTTTATTATAAAATATTTTAATTAAAACTAAATATTATAATTAATTAAATTAACATGATAAATAAAATTAATAAATATCATTCACGGAGTTAATATAAAAAAATTAAATACAAAATAAATATTCTAATTTTATAACCGTATTAAAACTCTAAAAAAATTTAATCTTTTATTAAATTTTTAATCTTTCAATTACTACATAATTTTAGGTTTTCTAATTGCATTAAGATTTCTCAATTATACGTGATAAATCCTATCAATCATTAAAGCCAAAATAGTGTTTCCGTTTAGAATTGCGCCACAGCAGCTTGGGAATCCGAAACAGCCAATCAAAAACCACCTAGAATTGCGCCCTGAAATGCGCTGCGTTTGGCAGCCAAAACAGTTTGTTTGGGCGCCGTTTGGACGTTGCTTTTTGCTTAAAACAGCCTGGTTTGCTGCGGTTTGGTTTTGAAGCTTGGAAAAACGCTGAAACTGATTGGAATCCGGCGCCGCTTCTGGGGTTTTTTTTTTTGCTGTTTGGGAAAACCACTTGTTTCAGTTTGGAATTGCTTGGAAACTGTATGAAACCGGCGGCTTAGGCTGCGTTTGGGAATAGCCGACTGCTGCTTGGTGTGTTGGAGACCGGCGGTTTGTTGCTTCTGTTTGCTTGGGAAACGCTGCGCCACTTTGGTGCACTGTGCACTTAAACCACTGTTTGCTATTAGGAGAAAGCGCCGGCAGTGTTGATGAAATCGGCGGCTGTTTTCCAAAGGCGCTACAGTGCGCTTGCTGAAGCCACTGCTTGTCGTTTGGAGAAAGCGCCGACAGTGTTGAAAACTGCTTTGGCGCTGCACTGTTCTTCGTTCCTCGTCTCCATTTTTCTTTAAACCAAAAAAAAAAAACTGTTTGGCTCAAAAAAAATTAGCTTTTAACCTGTTTTTTTGTTCTTCGACTGTTCTTCATCCTCCTTTTTTTTGATTACATAAAATAAAAAAAATACAAGAACAAGAAATCAAAAAAAAAAATAATATTACATTAATCATATGCCTCTGTAGAGTTCACAATCAATTAATCTATCACGATCAATCCCGTAATTAAAAAAAATTAATTAGTCATCATCCACACATTCATTTAAATATGAAAATAAATCATGATCATAAAATTAGGATTTAGAACGCTTGCAAAACAAAGTTAGTACAGTTCTAAAACTACCTGACTCCCAATAACCGTAAACAAAAAATAAAACGGCTCTGATACCAATTTGTTGGAGGCAATACTGCCAAAATCATTATTTTTGTAAACGATTTTCGGTAAAAAAATTAACTGGATAGGCATTGCTGATTCACAGTCGTAATGTATGCAGATGGCTGGCACAGGTTTGGGCCACACAGGGATGCCTTCTAAAAATTGACGAAGCCACTCAGCTTCCTCTCCAGCTTTGTCTAAAGTTATAAACTCAGACTCCATTTGTGAACCTCGCTGTACATGTCTGTTTAGACGATTTCCATGACACAGCTGCTCCACCCAAACTGAATACATATCCACTCGTGAATTTTGAGTCATTACTATCAGATATCCAATTAGCATCACTGTACCCTTCCAGTACAGTTAGATATCGAGTGTAATACAGCCCATAGTTTTGGGTGTATCTCAAATATCTTAGTACCTTTATAATTGCCTGCCAATGGTCCGTTCCATGGTTACTAATATACCTACTCAATTTGCTCACAGCATATGCCAGGGTCAGGTTTGGTACAATAATCAAGTACATGAGACTCCCAATAATATGGAAATATTCTAATTGTGATATACTTTTATTTGTATTCTTAGACAAATGTAGATTTATATATACAGGTGTCCTTGCAATGCGGGTATCACCCTTATCAAATTTCTCAAGAATTTTTTTAACATAATGGGACTGAGATAAGGCATATCCATCATATGTTTTTGTGATTTTCATCTCTAATATAACATTTACTATTCCCATATCCTTCATGTCAAACATCTTGTTTAACATATTCTTGTTAGTTTTAATAATAGAATTATTACTACCTATGATTAGTATGCCATCAACATATAAACACACAATGACGTAACTTTTGTCAGTGTATTTCACATAGACACATTTGTCACACTCATTTATTTTAAAACTATTTGACACATTATACTATCAAATTTTTCATGCTATTGTTTAGATGCTTGTTTTAACCCGTAAAGCGACTTAACAAGTTTACAAACCTTCTTCTCCTATCCTGGAGCTATAAAATCCTCAGGTTATTCCATATAAATTTCTTTATATAAATCTCTATTTAAGAAGGCCGTCTTTATATTCATTTGATATATTTCTATATCAAATAATGATGCAATAGAAATTAACATCATAATGGAAGTTATTCTGGTCATAGGCGAGTAAGTATCAAAATAGTCCACCCCTTCAGTTTGCCTGTATCCCTTAACTACAAGCCTTGCCTTGTATTTCTCAACTGATCCATCTAGTCTCATTTTTCTTTTGAATATCCATTTATATCCAAGAGATTTACAACCAGGTGAAAGATCCACTAGTTTCCAAGTATGATTTTGCAAGATAGATTCAATTTTACTATTGATTGCCTCTTTCTACAAAGGTACATCCGGGGAGGACATTGCAGCCTTAAAAGTTTGAGGCTCATTTTCTAACAAAAATATTAGAAAATTCAGACCAAATGATTTGGATGTTCTAGCTCGTGTACTACGTCTAGGTCCATCATCCTCTCTCAATCCTTGATCCCTATCTTCCACTTGGCTACTACCTACTGCAGTTTTATAAGTTTTTTTAAGAGAACTTATCTCTTGTGTAAATTTGCACGGAAATACATGTTTAAAGAACGATGCATTTCTAGATTCAATGACCGTATTCACTTGAATTTCAGGATTATCACTTCTATGTACTAGAAATCGATATGCACTATTGTTATTTGTATATCCTATAAATATACAATCAACAATTTTTCGTCCAATCTTGATCCTTTTAGGATCTAGAATCGCTACTTTAGCTAAGCACCCCCACACTCTTAATAATTTATAGGAAGACTTTTGACCATTCCATAATTCATATGGAGTTTTGTTTATTTTCTTATAGGGTATTTTGTTGAGAATATAATTGGCAGAAAGTATTGCTTCCCCCCACAAGTTCTGAAATAACCCAGAACTAATAAGTAAAGCATTCATCATTTCTTTTAAAGTCCTATTTTTCGTTCAGCAACTCCGTTTTGTTGTGGGGTATAGGGAGCTATGGTTTGATGGATAATTCTATGTTGTGAACAAAATTCACTGAAAGGTGATTCATATTCTCCTCTCCTATCACTTTTTAAGACTTTAATCTTTCTGTCAAGTTGGTTCTCAATCTATGTTTTATACAAAATAAAACTTTCTAAGGCTTCATCTTTGCTCCTTAGCAAATACACATAATAGTACCTAGTACAATCATCTATAAAAGTGATAAAATACTTTTTGCCTCCACGTGTTTGAACAAATTTTAAATCACATATATCACTATGGATTAAACCAAGAGGCTCGATACTTCTTTCCACGAATTAGAAAGGCGTTTTAGATAATTTAGCTTCTACACAAGTTTTACATTTATAATTTGAGTTAATTTCAAATTTAGACAAATAATCCATGTTAATTAATCTACGCAATGATTCAAAATTAACATGACCTAATCTACCATGCCACACATAAGAAGAGTCAAGCATATAAGAACAAGATGTAGTAGTTTTATTAGTAGTTTTAGGAACAACTGTGAGTACATTCAGTTTAAACAAGCCGTCTGACAAGTACCCTTTCCTAACAAATATTTTCTCTTTTGTCAGTACAAACTTGTCAAACACAAAGACCAGCCTGAACCCATTTTTGCTCAACAAAGATCCTAACACTAAATTCTTTCAAATTTCTGGCACATGCAGGACATTGGTGAGGGTCAGCTCCTTTTCGAAGGTCATCTTCAACACAACCTTTCCCGGTCCTTCCACCTTTGCAGTAGAAGAGTTACCTATGAATAGTTGTTCTCCACTTGTCACTGCTTGATAAGTGGTAAACATTTTCTTATCTGCACACACATGTCGGGTTGCACCGGTATCCACCAATCACTCTCTTGGGTTGGATCCAACCATGTTGACCTCGGACACCACTGCTGTCTGGTTCATCTCAGACACATCAGATGAGAGGTCCTCTATTTCAGCAACGTTGGCTTGAGATTGCTTCTGCCTCTTGGAGGTATTTTCCTAGTCTTTGCAGCTACAACAGTCATTCACCCGATGGCCCGGCTTGTCACACAAGAAGCACCTTCTCTTGAATTTCTTAGAATCACCACCCTTGGCCTTCTGGTTGTGATTCTTTCGCTTCTTCTCTTTCTGAGCTTGTTTCACCACATTGGCCTTCACCTTGAACTAGAACCTCTGTGATCATTTCTTCTCGGCAATGCAGTTATCCACCTCAATCGTGAGCCTGACAATCAGGTCTTCAAGCTTCATTTCTTTGTGCTTGTGCTTAAGATAGTTCTTGAAATCCTTTCAAGACGGTGGTAGCTTTTCAATAATAGTAGCCATTTAGAAGGACTCACCCAGTGTCATGCCACCGGCATAAATCTCATACAGAATCAATTGAAGTTCTTGGACTTGACTGATGAAGGTCTTCGAATCCCCCATAAGAAACTCGAGGAATCTACCGGCGACAAACTTCTTCATCCCGGCATCTTTCGTCTCGTATTTCTTGTCCAGTGAATCCCATAAGTCCTTTGCCGTCTTCAACGGACTGTACATGTTATACAGCGTGTTGTCTAGACCATTCAGGATATAGTTGCGGCACAAAAAGTCAGCATGCCGCCATGCATCGACTGTAGCCATAACCTGCCTGTCACCCTCGTTCTCAGACAACGAAGGAGCATCCTCTTTGAGGAACCGCGCCAGATTCAGCGTCGTCAGGTAGAACATCATATTTTGCTGCCACCTCTTGAAATCTATCCCATTGAACTTTTTTGGTTTCTCTCCGTGGCTCACAGGAACCATAGCAGGAATTAGGGCCGAAATCTCGACCGAAACAGGGGCCACCACAAGGATAGAAGCAATAGGGGTAGGGTCCATTCTGTTGTCGATTTTAGTTGCCATAACTACAAAAACTGAATTAACACCAAAATAGAATCCAATAATAAGTTGATAACACTTATACACAAATTTAAAACTACAATAACAGTAATAAATAAAACTAATTTTCAGAAACTTTAAAACAGTGTATTAAAATACTGTATCTCAAGTTTAATAACCAATAAATTAAATTACAACAACAATACTTTAATTAACCAATAACAAAATGAATTGCATAATTAAAATATAAAAGCTCAATTTGTCTTAAGTTTGTTGGATTTATATTCTGGAAAATCAACAATAAGCTGTCAATTCTCAATACCAATATAAAATACAGCAAAGTGAAATTAAAATATATTTTAGTATATATAAAAAAACATAATTATATTTAATCTGTTTTTTGTTTAATATAAACAGAACAACCGAAAAGAGAAGAAATAAAACTACAGTTTTCAGTAAAATCTTATGTAGACAGAAAGGTAAGCAGAATATGTTTTATGATAAAAGAACAAACGCTGTAAATAATAAGTTAAAACAATAACACAATATACACTGTAGGTTTAAAATAATTTATAAAACAGAATACAAAACGAAACTGAAATGAAAATTGGTACTGTATCGAACAAACATGATAGTATTAAAACTAAATAAATTAAAACTTACAAAACAGTTAAAAACTTTGAAATCGAGTCCAGTGTTCAATACTGTCTCCTTAAGACACATTACGCCCTGCCTCGGTACTTGCGTTGTATTAGGTGTTTGCCTCCAAGATGAAACGATTGTCGTGTGCAGATGTAGGACGACAGTCTGTACACCAACGAACGCTGTTGTGCTTAAATTTTCTTGAAAAAATGCTGACGATGTGAAGCAACAGAGGAACAGAGTTTCGGCAATGGCAGGAAGAAAGAATTGTATGGAAATTGAATGGATAAATCGGGTGTAGGAACAGCCTATTTATAGGGGTTTGAAGATAACGGTTCGGTTCAAATCGAACCGATACGGCACCGATTTGGTCTGTCCCAACAGCCGCGAACCATAACGGCACCGGTTCGGTCTGTCCCAATAGACGCAAACCAATCCTGACTCCAACGGTCCCGAACCGCCAACGGTTTAGTGTAGACGGTAACGGACAAATTTAAAATTTAAAAAAATTAAATTTTAAATTCAAATTTTTAATTAAATAAAATTTTGGCAAAAAGATAAGGGTCGACCCACAACCCATAACCTACAACCCACAACCCACAGACTCGGCCCGTGCCTAACCTCGGCTCGGCTCGGCTGGCCGACCGGTCGGATGGACAGGCGGCGGTGGTGGCACGTGCGTGTGGGGTTTGGGTTAGTCACGCCCCAAACTCCGCGCCACGTGAAACACCCAAACATACACCCATCCCGAGAACACACTCTCAAAATAAACTATACATGCATGGTATATAAATGCCAAACGACAACATTACATGGCACCAATGCCCGTAAAACATGTTATAACATACATGTAACCAAATTATCAAAAAGGAAAACTACAGCTCTTCCACCTTTTCAGCACCTCCAGATCAACTAGCGTGACCGGTATCTGAAGAAAAACAAATCCCACACCGTGAGCCAAAGCTCAGCAGATCCTAAACAACACATATAGTATAAACTAAATATGCTCGATAAACGGAGTGCAATTTTCGACTCTCTTTCAAGCCATTAAAATAATTTGAAAATAATTTTAGATTACGACTCTATATTACGACTCACTAGAGCTAGAAAACTATTTTCACATGCAAGGGAAAGCGAGGATAAAAACTATTTTTTTCGACTCCTCAGAGCCATGAAAACGATTCCAGTATTACGATTCCCACAGGCCGTTAATACAGTATTTCGACTCCCGTAGGCCGATAATACAGTTTTTAAGAAAATTAGTCTATCCGTCCCAAAATGCAATACATGCAATCCATGAACACGTACATTTTCAGGACCTTGTTTCAGCCTTCAGATATCGCACACACACCTACACCCGTGCCTCGTCAAGATCTCGTTTCAATCCGTCAGATATCGCACACACACAGCCATGCCTCACAGGATCTCGTTTTAATCCGTCAAATATCGCACACACCGGCTTTCGCAACCTACCACGTGCACTGGCTTTCGCAGCTTACCTCATACACCCACACACGCACACGCGCATCATCAACTAGGATTTACATCTTCTGGATCACAGATTCATCTAAACCATTTCATACACATATGCAAACCTAAATCAGGAATTAAAGCATCTAACCATGTATCAACACGACGTTTCACAAATCACGTCACATGCCTATAAAACTCTAGATTTTAAATCATAAACAATGTTACACATAACGATTAATATCACAACCACGTAATCCACTTACGTATTCCGTACACAAATAAACAGTTATAAATATGCACATAACCATATAAAACCACATCACGACGCCACCCGTCAAAACTGACATCCACTCACGGAACAACCCACACGACCACCACTGGCCCCAACACTCCCAACATGACCACCACAGACCCACGATGCTCACCCGCGCCAAAACAAACCCGACAGCAAACCACGCACCTAACCGTGCATCAAAAAATTGCATCTACCATGCACATCACCGACGAGAGCAACACTCAAACGCCCACCCGAGGCCACGACACGACCCTCGAAACCACCACACAACTAACCAACCCCAAAAGGAATCCATATGTATTTAAATCAAGTAATTCTCATAAATTAATCAATTGAATACCATAGGACACCAATCGAAAACTAAGGAACCAACCCAAAACCACAAACCAACAGCCCACAGCTTCAGCCGACCGAACCCCACCTCCAGTCGACCGAACACCCTACTGGAAACCACAAAATGCCAAAACACACGGTTCAATCGACCGAACCCCACCGTTCAGTCGACCGAACCCCATGGTTCAGTCGACTGAACCCTAGCAGAACTTGATTCCGAGCTACGGGTCCAGCCCTCCAAACCTCAGATCGAAGTCTCTAAACTCCAAATCAACATCCGTGAACATCCACACGTCTAGGCCTAATACCGAGACCTCAAAAGAAACTCCCGACACTCGATTCCATCCACAGAAATCGCCGAAAATGAGTTTTAAACCCAAAAATCCAACTTTGAAACAAACGTAGATCTACAGCAATCTACCTGTTAAAAACACACACGTTTACCCATAGCACCCTTATACAGCAGTAGGGTCTAGAATCCTACCTCGATGAGTTCAAAACTCGACGCCTCGAACCATGTGCAAAATCGAGCTTTGCCAGAATTGAAATATGATTGGATGGTTGCGTAGCCCACGACGCCAAAATCAAGGATCTGCTGTTGTATCGTTGAAAATCAAACTCCGGGCCCCCGAGAACTTAGAGAGAAGGCAGAGAGAAAATAGAAAACTTATTAGAGAAATTTTGAAAAATATCTTTATGAAAATATCTAACTCCAGATATTTATAGGTCTTCAATATATATATTTTTCAAATTTTTCGAGAATTGTGCCACAATGGCCCACGGCCCTGGGAACCTACCCCGCATGCATATCTAAGTCCGATCATGCATCAAAAGTAGTGAAAACATGCTCGAATGAAAACACGTAACGCGCGTCCGAAAACGCCGAAAAAGAAAATGGGTCAAGGTCTCACAACTCTACTCCCCTTAAAGGAATTTCGTCCCCGAAATTCAACTCAAGGTCAATAGAAACAACCCGGTGATCACAATCAACACAGGTACACGAGATGGTCAGCCAAACCATTCCTAGGATATAGTCAAACAAGGTCAGGCATCCTAAACAATGGCCAACTATCTCAAGGACTCGGGATCTACAACACTCCCAACCTCACCAACCACTACCTCAACACAGCATACCATCCACGGGATCCATAACCAACCCCAAACAGATGCAATGAAGAATCTGACCCGTAACCTATATACTCAGAAAGTACCTCTGCTCGCTGAAGGCATATCAGCATCCTCTGGCACGACCGGTGCCCTAGATGAACAGCGAGCTGTAAGAGAATACACTCGGGGCAACCCCACTCTGTCCTTCCCGCCATAACTCGGCGCTGTAGGCTACCGCACCGGCTGAACTGATGTGCTCTCACCTGCCATCCAGAAAATCTGTACTGCGGAAGGCTGCTGTCGACCTTGCACATACGAACCCACTGGTGTGTCCTCTCTATTCGGCGCACTGCCCCTCTGAGGATAATTCCTACGAATATGTCCAGACTGTCCACACTCATAGATAACTGTTGGTTCTATCCCCTGCGGCTGCACTGGAACCGAACTCTAGGATGGTCTCTGCTGTAAATAATCCGCCGCACGATGCCCCGGCTGTCTACATCAATAACAGGTCAACTCCTGCTGCTCCGGCCTCCCAAACGAAGCCATAGATGGTGACGGTGCTAAAAAATGCTGTGATCCAGATGGATAAAAGCAAGGGCCAGAGGACTTCTGCCTCTTGTTGGAGCGTGCACCTATTTGTACCTCCGTACCACCCTGTGATGTCCCGGTCTCCCTCGAAGCTCAAGTCTCAGCCAAACCATTCTCAACCCTCATTGCCGCCACCAGCTATCTGAACACATGATATCCCATCACTGCCACTCGCTCCTTGATCGCTGGCCTTAAGCCCCGCTCAAACCTCATCGAAAGCAACTCATCTGTGCACTCCACCTCCGGTGCAAACCAAGACAAGCTTGTAAACCTAGCCTCGTACTGCATGATGTCCATAGCCCCTTGGGTAAGAGAATAGAACTCCTCCCTGCATAAGTCCCTCCTCAAAGTTGGGAAATATCTCTCCAGAAAGACTCGTGTAAAAGCTGCCCATGTGGCCCCCACTGTAGTCCTAGCATATCTCCACCAATGATGAGCATCACCTCTCAGCTGAAAGGTAGAAAAAGAAACTCGCAACTCATCCTCCACAATCTGCAATGCGTCTAGGATCCGAGTTATCAACTCTAACCACTCTGTCGCCAGAAGAGGAACAGGATCTCCTGCAAAGGTAGGTGGATCCATGCGCCTGAACTCCTACATCGCAACTGTAACCCTCGCCTTAGGTACCCTCTCCCTAACAGGCTTACCCCTAGCAACCAACTGCAGGATAGAGTCAACCAGCACACGCAACAGCTCCGTCGCGTCCATCGATCCCTGGGGAGCATTAGCATTCCCAGCATCAGGGATAGGAACATCCCCTTGGCCAACAGCACGGCCACGGCCTCAACCACGGCCTCGCCCTCTCCTCGCCGACATCGCATCTATATAGAAGCAAAACAACATATAAGATACAGCACATGGCATGAACATAAACGCTAAACACTTAGCATGCTATCACATAGCCACATAGGTTCATGCTAAATAACTCCACATATACCGAGGAGAACCAACAAGAATGGCACGTCAATCTGGATAACCTACTCAGATTTCCTGCTAGAAATCACGTCAGCTAAACGCATTTCTAACTTGGCTCCCAAGTTTGCTAATCAAAAGGCCCAAAGGCAGGACTATCACTCCTAAGATTCAACCCTCATGCTCACATATACACATCATTCGCATATCTAACATGCTGACACGATCATGTTATCAAAGCGTGTAAACACATGCAATCAAGCACATGCAATCAACCTTACACGGTGATGCAACCTCTTTTCACGGCTCATAGGTATTCGAACCAGAGCTCTGATACCAAGTTGTCACGCCCCAAACTCCGCGCCACGTGAAACACCCAAACATACACCCATCCCAATAATACACTCACAAAATAAACCATACATGCATTGTATATAAACGCCAAACGACAACATTACATGGCACCAACGCCAGTAAAACATGTTATAACATACATGTAACAAAATTATCAAAAAGGAAGACTACAGCTCTTCCACCTCTTCAGCACCTCCAGATCAACTAGCGTGACGGGTACCTGAAGAAAAACAAATCCCACACCGTGAGCCAAAGCTCAGCAGATCCTAAACAACACATGCAGTATAAACTAAACATGCTCGATAAACGTAGTGCAGCTTTCGACTCTCTTTCAAGCCATTAAAACAATTTGAAAACAGTTTTAGATCACGACTCACCAGAGCCAGAAAACTATTTTCACATGAAAGGGAAAGCGAGGATAAAAACTATTTTTTTTCGACTCCTCAGAGCCATGAAAACGATTCTAGTATTACGACTCCCGCATGCCGTTAATATAGTATTTCAACTCCCGTAGGCCGATAATACAGTTTTTAAGAAAATTGGTCTATCCATCCCAAAATGCAATACATGCAATCCATAAACACGTGCCTCTTCAAGATCTCGTTTCAGCCTTCAGATATCGCACACACACCCACACCCACACCCGTGCCTCATCAGAATCTTGTTTCAATCCGTCAGATATCGTACACACCGGCTTTCGCAGCCTACCACGTGCACTGGCTTTCACAGCCTACCTCATACACCCACACACGCACACGTGCATCATCAATCAGGATTTACATCTACTGGATCACAGATTCATCT
>JAULJZ010106843.1:0-11679 GCA_032270985.1 Heliamphora pulchella
GCCATGGTTAAGTCTATCCGGATTCTTTTATCCATTACTGCTCATTTCAATTACGAAATCTGGCAAATGAATATCAAGATAGCTTTCCTTAACGAAAGTCTTAATGAGTGTATCTATATGATACAACCAAACGGTTTCATAGCAAAGGGCCAGGAGCACATGTTGTGTAAACTTAAGAGATCTATTTATGGACTTAAGCCTGCATCAAGGTATTAGAATACTCGATTTGATTAAGTTATAAAGTTTTATAGTTTTTATCAAAGTCCAGATGAGTCTTGTGTGTACAACAAGCGTGATAGAAGCGTGCTGATCTTCCTAGTACTTTATGTAGATGATATCTTACTCATCGAAAACAATATGAGAGCATTATCTACGGTAAAAGTATGGTTATTTGGATAGTTCAATATGAAAGACTTGGAAAAAACTAGTCACATCCTATGGATTAAGATTATACGAGATCAGAAACAAATGATGTTGAGCTTATCACAAGTAAAGTATATCGATGATATCCTTACTTGTTTTAACATGCAGAATTCTAAGAAAGGGTTTCCCTTTCAGGTATGGAATCACTTTATCTAAGGATCAGTGTCCTAAAACACCTAATGAGATAGAGAAGATGAAGACGGTTCCTTATACTTCAACAGTAGAAAGCCTAATGTATGTTATGCATTGCACTAGACTCGACATCTGCTTTGCCGCTGGCATGGTTAGCAGATATCAGTCTAATCCAAGGCATGAGCATTGAATTGTGGTAAAGAATATAATCAAGTACCTAAAAAGGACTAAGAATTATGTGTTGATTTCTAGGTAGACAGTCTAGTATCCTTAGGGTACACATTCAAATTTTCAGTCAGACAAAGATTTTCATAAATCTACCTCAGGATATGTGTTTACCTTATGAGGTGGAGTTATTAGTTGGAAGAATATCAAACAGTCTTGCATTGCTGATTCCACTGTGGAGGCCGAGTACGTGGCAGCTTCTGAAGCAACCAAGGAGGCCGTTTGGCTCAGGAACATCTCGTTGGATCTAGCCGTGGTCCCTTCAATTCAGTCAGCTATTACACTTTATTGTAATAATAGTGGAGCAGTTGCAAACTTGAAGGAACCAAGAATCCACAAGAAAAGAAAGCACATTGAGCGTAAGTATCACCTCATAGGAGAAATTGTACAGAGAAGTAATGTTGCTGTGACCAAGATTGCATTAGGAGACAACTTTGTAAATTCTTTTACAAATAACTTATCGGCAAAGACTTTTGAAAATCCTGTAAAGGGCATGCGAGTCAAATGTATGACAACATAGTTTTGAGTATATGTGGAAGATTGTTAGGGTTGTATACTAAAAATCATAATTTTTATTTTGTTTTAGTATTTAATTTTATTTTAATAAATTAATTTTTTATTTTATGAAGATCTTAATAAGTAATGTATGCAATATCATTTCTTTAAATGTAATGCATGGATGTCCTTTATTCTGTACAGTATTTAATCTGGTGTGTAGAATACAGTTTGCACACAACAAACCAAATTATAAGTTCTTGCATAATATAAGTACTTAATCACAGTTTAGATGAAAATAGACATACCATCGGTACGACTGTAGCACAGAATTTTAGTAGGTCTAACATCGTTACAGGAAATAGATAATAGTGTCGTCTATTATTCTGACTCTCTGCGCTAATACACTTTGTGTGTATTGAACAGGATATATTAGGATAATTAATTTTATACTGATTATATAAATTAATTCACATCCCAAGATTATTATAAGAGTGCTTATACTCTTAATCCTGAAATAATTAATTATTTACCTATATTTAATACTCGTTGTTTTGATTCATTAAATGGTGCGATCTTATATGAGTCTATATTTCCAGTGAGTTAGATAGCGGTATTAATTATATGGTGAATATTAATTATTAACGAAATTCACGTTTTGATTGATTGGAATTGACGATACTATCTTAAAAATACTTATAAGTTTTGACCGGACCAAACCCTACAGGTGGATTTGATTATCCGACGGTCAAATAAGTTAAGCAGAAGGATTTAAGAAATTTAAAAATGCCGATTAAATTAAATTATCAGTAATTAAATTTAATTGGCGGGTATCGAAAATCTTAACGTGGGGGGATGAGTTAAGTATTTAATAACAGTAGCTCAATGCAAGATGGTTTTGAGATTATGACTTAAAGTGTAGCTATAGTTCTTTAGTTGTGTGAACTGTAATTTTGTGTTTTATGAAAATTGCAGAAATCGCTGCAACGTTTTCATAATTACAAATACCGCTGTGAATATGTATAATTGCGAAAACCACTGGATGGGTATCTGGGTTACACTAGAAGTTTATGTCATAATTACTCAACTGGTCCTTTCTGTAACCCTATAAATATGCGGGTAGACTGAACTAAATTCATAACTCGTCTTCAACACTAAGATTGATCAGGTTCTGCCGGTACAAGTTCTCGAAGGATCGTAACCTACACTATGTTTGGGAATCGCATTGGGAATACAGTAGATGGTCTGACCGGAGCTTCAACTCGGGAATCAAAAATCGTAGTTAGAGAATCGACCAAAAAGGATATTTATCTAAATTAACTGTAGTGACACGGGTTTTATTTTGATCGTTCGACATCAAAAATATTTATCTTGAGCCCGTTTTGGCGATTGCCCATCCAGTTATTTTTATCGAAAAATCGTTTACAAAAATAATAATCTTGACAGTTTTGCCTCTAATACCCCTATCTTTCAGCGTTTGAGGTTATTGAAAACCTGAATGAGCCGAAGCTAACCAGGAGAAGGTTAGCCCCCAATCCTCCAACACCTGAGGTTATAGACCATGAGCCTCCAATGATAAAGGGTCAAGACACAGGAACGAGCACAAAAATATTCAAATGTCAAACACCCCAAGATGTTAAAAAAAAAAATCGAATGACATACATATAGAAGATCAAGCTCAGGCAAAATGCCCAGCCCAAATGCCCTAGGTGCTGGAAAAGCAAGGTAAACATTTAGCTATTCAAATGATGAACAAGCGTTTTAAAAGACTGAAAAACAAGGAAAACATACAGTGACACAAACAGTATACGATATGAGTGTTTTAAAGAAAACACCACCCATCCATGTGTATTCATTCAAACTTTACGATCTAAGTGTTTGCAAAACACCATCCATCATTCATTCAAACTTTACGATCTAAGTGTTTGCAAAACACCATCCATCCATATGCATTCATTCAAACTTCCTAAGTGTATCTTAGGGAATCATACGTCAAGAAGAAAATTGCCAAGTGTACCTCAATAAAAACCAACCAACAAAAACCATATTTCCTACAATGTATCTCAGCAACCTAACAACAGAAGAAATGTTTGCAGGAAGAAAAACAGTAATAAGGGATATAACAGGAAGCTCAGGGGGCAGGAGGAGGACGATTGGATTGAACTTCGTCTTCAGTCCCTTTGGTTGGGGAGGGAGAGGGAGCAACTGAGGCATCATCATCATAAGCCTTCACTTGGGAGAAGTCCAAGTTGGGATACAAGTTGCTGACCTGCAGCCTGAACGACTCAAAACCAGCCTCTCAGTGCTCTACAAACATAACCCTAACGTCAAGGCTTTCACGTGCTCAGAAATTAGCAAGGTAAATTCCTCAAAGGTCTTAAACTAATTAATAATAGCAGCGCGATCAGTGTTAACGGAGACCTCCAGTGTTGTGTACTTTGCCTCATACTCAGCCAACTGTGACTCTAGCAATTTGATCTTCCCCTGAAGCTTCTCAATCTCAGTTGTCATCTCAGCCTTGACTTTCAAGAGCCCCTCCGACAAGGACTTTGTCCTCTCCATATCAGCTTCGACGACTGATAGCCTCATTTGATCAGCCCTCAGTTTCCAATCTCCTCCTTCATGTTCCAGATGGTCAGATTAGCAGCCTTCATTTTTTTCTCACCAGTTAGATGAGAGTACTCGTTCCTGGCCAGACGAAGGGCCATGTAATGACCCAGGACAATGGACTGGACGAACAAACATTTGTTGGCCCCTTTCAAAAAAAAGAAGAAGAAGAAGAAGAAGAAGAAGAAAAAAGAAGAAAAAAGAAAAGAGAACAACAGGACAACAACAAAAGAAGGGTAGAGATTATACCTTGGTAGTCTCCTCATGAAATCGACGCCCCAACTCTGTTATGGTCAATCCATCCAATTCAGCCAGATTAGAGGGAAGGACAGCTCATTCGATCAACTTCAAGCCAACCTTCCTATTTGTGAAGACCGAGAGGGGAACCTTTTCCTGGTCAGCTCCATCAGGGGGACAAGTGCTTGTCACCTCCTTTCCCTTCTCTACACTCTGAACTCCTTTCTTTCCCTGATCAAAGCCTAACTCGTTGCTCTTGCCAACAAGCTCTGCACTTTCTTGCCTCCCCTCCTTTTCGAGGGAGGTCCATTCACTTCTCGCACTGGACTTTATCATGGCAGAAGGGGTGAGGCTAAGGATATACTCTTTGAAGGTGGACACATCAAGATCTTTCTAACGGTGGGTCATGATGCATGGTCTCTTAAAAGGGGGAAGAGGTGGGGCAGGCGTACCCCCTTGTCATGCGGCCCTTCTCTCTTTCAACTTCTTAAAGCCTCCTTGTCTCCCTTATACATTGCACCTGAGCAAAAAGGAAATAGTTATGATTAACAACTGCAAAAAAAAAAAAAGAAAAAAAAAGAAGGAAAATGCACTAAACAGCGCAACATTTCACTTTAACCCTTAGAAATTTTTTGAGCTTCGACAGTACGAAATAAAGATAAAGCGTCAAAAGAGAGCTCGGGCCTAAAGAGGTACTCATTTAGACTCTCTGAGATGACCAGAGTAGACCAGTTCCTATCCTCAAAGGACTGAGCAAGTGTGGCCCTCTCTTTCTCCTCATCAAATATTATCAAACTTCTTGCTTGACCTAACACTAGGAGACACATACACAAAGATCAATGAAAAGATGGAGGAAGTGCTTGGGTTGGAATAAGAATAGCAAAGGGGATAAAATGAAATAAAGTTTGGCACTAACCATCTTTGGGGAGACCAGCCCATAGCCTTTGGATCCTGGGGAAAGTCTCGTCAGCCCTTTCCAAAGGCTGAAATTCCCAACCTTCCCAAAATATGAAGAAAAAGCAGTCTTTCCATCCTCATTGGACTTGGGAAAACTGGTAATGAGCCCCCGACCATCACAGACTTGGAAACTGACGAAGTCAGTGACCAGCTCCATTAGCTTGTAACAATAGAAAAATTCTTGGAGTGTCAAGCGTTGCTAACCGTCACTGATGACTAGCCACAAAATCATGCATCCGGTCAAGATCCTATACCCGTTGAGAACCAATTGTGTGGGTGAGATACCCAGAAATTGGAGCACCTCCCTAATAAATCGAGGGATTAGGAATCTTAGACCTTCTTGCAGGGCCTCATCAGAGAAACAAACCTCCCCTGCTATATCAGAGCTCGCAAATTCCCCAGGGCTCAAACGAACAGAGTGGGGGACTTGAAATTAAGCCCTAATTAGACTAAGGTCTAACGCACTGATGGGGAAAGGGATATTGTCAGTTATGAAGGGCAAACGAATAATTCGACCCACTGCGGTTTGGGATCGACTGGGCAGGGCCTCTCGACGTGCTTGGCCAGACACAGATACCCCTTGTGAGGCCGACGCCTCATTTCGTAAGGAAAGAGAGATAGGCTCATGACGAGAATGACGAGTAACTAAGCCTTCCTCAGGGTTCTCCATTGACGAAACCTCTTCTACTAAAGAAAAGAAAGGAAGAGGAGTCGTGGTAATCACAATATTAATAGGAGGCGAACAGGGAATATCAGCAAAAATGGGAGGTTGAAATTAGAGGATGTAATCAACAATGGGGATGGAGGTAGAAGATGAAGATGTAGGGTTAGCAGTGAGTGATTTCCTAAGGAATTTCTCTTGAATTTCTAAGAAAGAAAACGTAACTTCCTCACTTGAGCCACAGGATACCACAATATTCTCTCTATCACTGGACATAAAAATTTCACGGCAATTAGACAAATCCAGACATCAGGGGAAGAAAAGATTGAAGGCGAAAAGGAGCAAAATGATCAAACCCCTAGTTCGCTCGAAAACTAGTATTCGAAGAGACAGGATTTCCCCTAAATCTCCCTAAATCTGCTACCACAAAGGAAATTAGATTTCTAAAAACAAACAAGAGGAGAAGAAGAGGTGTACCCGAATCAAGAAGAAGAATACCTCTCCCACTAGTGCGAATACTTCGAAAATCGCTCAAGCCGCCACCAAAATTCTTTGAATATCAGAGTAATTGATGAAAAGACATGGAGCCAAGTTTGAAAACACATATAACCACCTTTTAGTTTTGGACGGTTGAGATTTGATGAGATTTGCAGGATCAACGGTCGAGAAAAAGCACGTGGGCTAGGAGGATGAACCAAAGCAATGGTTGCCACGTGTAAGCGCGCACAGTTATAATGTCACCTCGTAAATGATAACCACGCCGTCGTTTGTTATGGGGATAACCAAAGAGGTGCGGCGACAACTGTCATACTTAAAGGCACTGCCTCTGCGACGATTGGGTTACATTTTCTGGCTAGGGGAAGATGGCTCGTTGACCCCCCGAGGAAAATGACTCCATAAATGTGGTTAAGGACAGGTATTCCTGATCACCAAACATTTCATTAATTGTTGATAAAGAATAGGGAATTACTAATGAGTAGCAGGGGCTTCCCAGTCATTTCACCTAAACCCATTACGACCGAAATTGGAGAATTCTACTGAGCCAAATAGCAGGCACAAGATGGTCAGCCTCAGTGTGATGAAATCAGGGCTAGTCAGGATGAAGAACAGGAACGACCCCCTGCTCAATGGACGCAACCCAGGTGTAAGGTCAAAGGCAAACTCCTAATCAGCATAGCGCATGTCCAATACACGCTATGGCCGAAGGTTGGGCATCCTTTCACGCCGTACCATTGTAACCGTCTTGGTACGAGGACCACGCCATGTGTCCAAATAGTACTGTATAAAGGACTAACTGCATGATGTTCCGAATTAGTACGTTCACTCTCACTCTCTCTTTCTAACTTTTTTTTTCCTTGCTCTCTACTCCACCGGATTACTAACTTAACCATCGAAGGGAATCACACCAGAAGCACTTCCGGCACCCCCTCTAACGTTTACTTTGTCTTCTGAAGCTCGAGTTGGATCTCCAAGAGCGCTCTCAAGAAAGAACACCATCAATAATAATAATAATAATAATAATAATAAAAGTAAAGGTAAGGCTGCCTAATACTAATAATAAAGAAAAATAAAGGTAAAGCTGCCTATCTATTATCTTTAATATATCCTAGATTTATCATATCTGCATCCGAACACGTAAAAGGTACAAATTCGCAATTTAGATCTTCGGCAGATGTCAATGACTTCAAGAAATGGAAATAATGATAGAAAGACTAAAAAGACCTAAAGAATAAAACGAGATATTGGTAATTTTTCTGTAGAACCCAGAAAACAAAACTGTTTTGCCCAATCGGAATAACCAGATCAGAAAGGCATGTCCTGTTGTATCAATTCCAAACGCAATTTTTCATTCCATTTTTCCCTCAGAACCAGAAAAATCAATCAGATTAGCACAGAAAGCCCAAGTTAACATAATATTGGCACTAGATTTCTTAGCAAACGCTATGTGTTCAATTATCGACTTATCATAAGAGAAGTGCTGAATCACATTAAATCATATGTCGAATTTGGGTTTTAAAATTTTGTATAGAGAAAGGAGGGAAGACAGAGAAAGATAAAAAAAATGTGAAGCCTTTCAAATAAAATTGAAACCGTTATAAACGTGAGTCAGCTTTGTTCACACCAAGTGAGGTGTTATCTTTATTGTATAAATAGCGTCTTGAACATTCCTCCACCAAAAAGTAGAAGAGAAAGCACCAACCAAGCTATCCCATAAGTTTCAACAAAGAAGACAGTTTATTACAGCTCACAATACGCCAAAAGTAACATAAATTATGTATAACGTAACTTCCAACAGAAATAAATATATCAACTTGATGTCCATGGCATAACAGATGCATGTAGAAATGCCACTTCTACGAAGGAGTTTGCCAGAATCATCAATTCAATACTTATTTTGGAGTCGCAACGTAAAGGTCTGCAAGGACAGAAGGATTTCTTTCAAATTCTCCTTTGTCGCCACATCAATCAAGTTGCCTTCACTATCAAACTTTGAAGGAGGTTGGAAGACATTCAGGAATAATTCAGGCTTATTAATAAAATGAAGATCAATGTAAACTCCTATTTGGCGGAGATGGTATTGCGATCGTCCCCCTCCAAAACCACCGCCGGCGCTTACAATAGCAGCAGCCTTGTCAGCCCAAACATTTGGCGGTCTAGATGCCCAATCAATAGCATTTTTCAAAGGCGCTAGCATAGTAGGGGAGGAAGTAGAGATTAAGCAAAAGTATCCAATAAAAGACGTAAATTAATGCATATGTATTGAAGGAGCATTTCGAGAAGTCATAGTGTTGTACTAGCTTATGAGATAGCTTTTTTTGGTTTTTTTCTATCTTTAGAGAATTCTTTTAAACATTGATACGATTTTTTTTTTATATATATATTTCACATTTCTTAGATTAAGAGGAATCAAAAAAGTAAATAATCTGGACAAAAAATATAAAAAAAAAATCAAAAAAGACTAAAGAAAAGCTAGTTTTCAACCAAGAAATGGTTTTTTATTGTGGACTTTTTTCAACTCTTCTCATAACTTCATTTTTTTTTAACTTTTAGAATTTCTATAGTTAAGAGAAACTAGTAATGTAAAAAACTTAAGCCAATATATGTGAAAATTTTAGAATAGATGAACAAGATCTAAGAAAAAAACGTGGAGCTTTTCAGATAACCCAAATGGAACACAACAGTTAACAGTTGTTTGTTGTTTGCATCTTTAGTCAGATGCAAACAAGTAACTATTAGTCTGTTGGGCAAGTTTGGGACACAACCACAGGTTGATGTGTGCCATGGTGTTAAACGGTGTCATCAATAGGACTCTTATCCCTGAAGCAAGGTACCATTTGTACCAAACAAACAGAAATGTTCATTGGTGCAAGATTCCAGTCGAATTGATAAGCCAATTTAGTGAGATTGTCATGCCAAAACCAAAACTAGATGTTATTGGAATACATTTTGGCCCATCAGAATATGAGATCCCCTGTCCATAATAGTCTGATAAAGCTAATAAAATAACTTGTTAATTTTGGGGTCACAGCATTCATCTACTTTTCTAGGCAAGGAAGACTGCTGGTTATAAAGGTTGGTAAAAATCTAAGGCGGCTGGTTGGTATAAAATAAACGTCAGATATCATATAGGAGTCCAAGACTTAAACAGCAAGTACATAATGCGAAAAATATATGAGGAAATCAAAAGACGCAATTATGCCATGCCTCCAAACTAATCTGAATGATATGTTCTATTTCACATGATTCAAACCTGGTGCTTTTTACAAAGCTAAAATACATTAAATGAGGTGTGACCATTATGGTCTCAGATGCATCAATTCAATAATGATTCTGCATATAAGAACTTGCCTGCATCTTTTAGTTAAGGATACAAAGATACATTAATAAGATGAAGAAAAGTAACAATGGCTAGAGGAGCAGCAATGAATAAAAGCATCAACGGCTAGAGAGATGTATTCAGTTATGAGGGCTACTACTAAAGAGGTGTTAGAGACATTGTCATCAAATGATTTCAGATTTGAAAATAAGAAATCTTTTCCAAAATCTTTTTCATCATAAGCCTTTTAACTACAGAATATTAAATTTTTACAAGAAGTTATCCCCATTCCAAGATCAGTATAAAATCTTCAGTGTGGAATACACACCAAACAACTTCAGATTTTCACATTGTTAAACAGGATTTAGGGAGTGAAATTAAGGCCATCTTGATCATTAAAACAGACCTAAATATAATAAGCAAACCTCACCAATTGCCCTTAGTTCAGAAACGAGGTGTTCAGGATAAGGTTCGTACAGTTAACGTCACATTCACCAGTGAAAAATTATGCTTTAACGCAGATTAAATTCCTAAAAAAATGTCAATATCAAGCAGACAGTGGTTTACCTTTTCCTTTCCATATTCTGTTTATTCCTTCAGTCCTTCTTAGACTATATGCTGTCCAACCACTATGATTAAACCACTCCAAAGAATAAAATAGTGAACTCTTAGAATAATTTTAAAGTTGATGCACGTTGTTGGATGTCATTCAAAAGTTTATGTTTCCCCAATTTTCTTTCCATTTTTTATTTTTCAAATTTATGTGGCCTTTCTTTTATTTTCCATGTAATTATGTGGATTGCATTCAACTGTATCAAAATCACAAACTTTTGAGAATCCAATTGCTTTTAAATTTAGTCTACTGCATCCATATTTCATTGGACTGTGTACGAAATTTGCATTTCTTTCCGGTGCTTAACTATATAAGGGACTTGAGCCTCTAATGTCAAAATCAACACACAAAGGTAGCGCCCTTTTGCGTAGCTATACCATTCCAAAATCCAAGCTGAAAATGCAAAGATGCGAAAATGCAAAAATGAAAAAATAAGGAGAAAAACAAAAGTCTTCATAAAACCTTTTCTAATTAACAGTTGTGATACCATAAATCAATCTAGCGTACATAAAATGCTAGATAAACCATTTGGCCCTTGGCTCTCTTAGGGTTTTTTCCTCAACCTCTTTAGTGGTTTTCGTTGAGAGTTGTCCCCCCAAGGGAGGAGGCCAGCAGTGGTGCCCCCTCCTGCCGCTCTCCCTCCTCTGATCTATCAAAGTTCTTCCAACAGCATCCCTCTCCCTTCCCCTCCATCCGTATCTCCCATCAAAGGATTCATCTCCTTAAGGCGCACTGCCCAACCAATCGAGCAAGTAGCTTCTTTTCTCGAACACAAGGAATGATTGAGCAGAATGAATGAAATAGATCCTCTCTTTCCTCTCTGTTCTTTCCATCTATGTTTGTTTTTTACATTTTTTCTTAGTGTGTTTATTTGTGCAGTTTTTTCTCATCATTTGTCAGTATATCATTTTTTTAAATCAGAAAACTCTCTAGATCTAGATTTTTCTCTAGTCAGCAACAGTGTATCAACGCTGATAATGCCATTTTAAAAGCTAGGAGACCCTCCAATCTTCAGTGGGCTATTCATATGAGCATGAGTAACAATTACAATGCATTTTTAGCAAGCTATGAGCCTATGATAGAAGTGTGGCGCTGTGCAAGTCATAGTGTCTGGATTGTTTGATGTTAAATGTGTTTTCGTTTTGCCTTTTAGGTTTGGGTAATAATTACTCTTCTTTGAGAAGGGTTTGTGTCCTCCCTGGATAGAACTTGTGTCCTCCCTTCGTGGATGCTTATTTCTCCACTTCATGCTTATTTTTCTCTCTGCATGAAGATCTTTTTTACCTTTTGAAGCTTTACATTTTGTCGTTGTATCTCTTTACATAATTTTATAGGTCAACACTATATTTAGGTCTCGTGTCTATTTCATCAAAAAACCATTTGGCCCAAATTGTTTTTACATTTTTAGATTTCTCCTAAGTTAAAAAAGGAAAATCTTTTAACTAAATATGAAAAAAAATGAAAAAAAATATGAGAAAAAAGAGACAAGTTTATGGGTGGGGTGGGGGGGGG
>JAULJZ010106854.1:0-11679 GCA_032270985.1 Heliamphora pulchella
CTAGGTAGAAACTCTGAACCAAAATGCTAAAAGTGAACAAAGTATAAGTCCAAACACCACACAATTACATTCTCATACACTACCCCACACTTAACCATCGTTTAGCAAACTTATACTAGCTTAAATTTTAATTCTTACACATGACTTACACATTTAACCGTTCCTACCGAACATAACATACTCGTTTTCATTAATATTTGGAAATAACAAGGGACCAGGTCCTTACGTATTTACATCCAGGGTAACCCATTAAAAATTGAGAAAAAATTAATTGTCTAGCAAGAAAAATAAAAAGATAAAATTTGTGTTCTCAAACCCACTGAAACATCCAATTTGCCACCAACTCCAACAGAGTTGGGTGGACTTTTTTGGACATATTTTATAGTGTTCGAGTTATCTTATGTGCATTTTGACTAATTTTTAAAAATTCAATTGAGTCAGGACCTTTTGAACGGTGACGAGAATTTAACTAGTAATTTTTTTTTTGGTTATCTAGGTGATAGTGTTTTTGTTGGGCTTGGACCGAGGTGGCTTTTGGGTAAAAATATATGGTTGTGAGGTTGGACTCTTGATGGCTAGTTGGGAGGGCGGACTCCGGTGGCAAGTGGTTGCACATTGTTTTGGAGAAAAAATGGAAGAAATTTTGAGGTCTTAAGCAAGTTTTTATTATAGGGTCCCGATAAATTTTAATATAAATTTTAAAAAATAACTATAGAAATTAAAATAGATAAAATATATTTTGGGAACTAATTTGGCACTCTATTTTTAATTAATGAGTTTTGCTACATACACACTAACACGCTACAGATTCGAACACATCTCTCTCAAATTTGGTAGGTTTTACATAATTGTGGAACACACTCTATGTGAAAAAGGTACTTTCGGATCTATGTTCAGCTCTCTGCACCTAACATTTTTTTAATTAATTACATTCCTCACTTTGTTTTTATAAAGTAAATTTATAAAAATACCCATCAACCGTTTGTACAAAAAAGAAACCGTAGAGAGTGTTTTTGTATTTTTTCCTAATAAATGCTATTTGGGGAGTGTATTTTGTTAAAAGAGAAGTGCCAAAATTATTTTCTTAGTCATGTTTCAATAAAATTTAATTTATAAAAAAAAATTCAACATAATATCATTGATACAACAGGTTGTCCTCTCATATTTTATTTGCAAACGATAAGGAAATACATGTTTACCGACGAGAATTTTCATTGCCGAAGAAAGGAAACTCATTGCTATTATTCTTTATCGATGATTTGAGCAATCGTCACGCATCCTCCGTCCGAGAAGGTCTACCGCGACAAAATTGGTCATCATCGCTAATGATTACGACCGTATCGTCCCGAATTGTTCTCTTTCCTATACGAAAATGTCGTTGCGAATGATTACTCGTCACTAACTAGCATTAATTGTCACCAATCATTAGCCTTTGCCAATGATATAATCGTCACAAAAGAACTATGCAAACAATTTATTATCGCATTTGCTTACTATATAACCCGTTGCTAAAAGTATAACCGCACACATTCATCGTCGCAAATGATTACCTTTGCCGATGAATAATCGTCGCAAAAAAAAACATCCTGAAACAAACTACCCCACGTTGGCGTTTGGCTACAATATAACCCGTCGCTCAAGTTATAACCGTCCACCACATTGCGCAAGATAACTAATTGTGAGTGTAATTAAGTTTGTGTATCATAAGCTTTTCAGCAATAATTTTTTATTCTATACTTTTATTTTGACCAAAAAAATAGTGAAATTAATATAGGGATTTTATTAGAATTAGAAAGTTGTGACTTTAAGTATATTTTGACAGTAACTTATGTCATTTTATGTTATATTATACGTATAGTACTTTAAAAAATTCCAAATAATTTAGAATAATTGCAAATGAGATTGTTACGACTTTAGAAAAAAACATTTAAACAAACTAGAAACTACAAACGGAAGGTCTCATAACTGAGATATAAGAAACAATTACCAATATCTATCAATTGTGAACCATCTAAAATTGTAATAAAGAATGTATTTACTGTGAGTAGGGGCGAGAATATTTCAAAAATATTTTTTAATATTTAAGAGAATAATATTAATAAAAGTTATAGATAATATAATAAATAAAAAATAGTAGATAATAACTCAATAAAACTAAAAATATAAAATGTAAGAATAGAGAAGAAAAATTAAAGATAAATATAATACTTTAATATTTTAAACAATTTATATTTAAAAAATATATATATTTATATTTAAAAAATATTTATTTTATGTAATCGGGAGCAGAACGAAAAAAACGGGACGAAATGAACAAATACCGTCTCACCCTGTTCGTTATCGGGGGCGAAAAAAAATTAATCCGTACATAACGGAGTGGGGACGGGACGGGGCAAGAAAAGTTGCCATTCTTACCGAAAATTTCAAGAGCCTTTTGAATAATTAAAAAAATGTTTAAATATTCTGCTATATTAGTAGGAGCATTAAACCTCTTTAAATGTCTTTATAGCAAACTTAAATCATAAATCTTAAATTTTGACAAAACTTGTGTATTTTAGGTGGCGACTTTTTACTCTTCTTAGAGTCGGCTTTGTTGCGTTGGTGCACAAGAAATTCAAGAGTTGAATGGTGGTTCATCGGTGAGAAAACAAATAGACGATTTTTTTAAATCTTAAATATACTATTTAATCATAAATTGTTTATTTTATAAAATAAAATACAATTTATTCCCATATCTATTAATATTCGATCAAGTTAAAATTTTCAATAAATTATGTTTTTACAAGACTTACGAGATGAACAATTCGATTTATGAATGCGTACCTAGGGTCTGTTTGGTGACTCTAGCTTTTTTATTTTATTTTTATTAAAAACACAAAAAAACAAACATAGGCGTTTGATAAAAAATTTAAAAAATTAAAAATTTAAAAAATTAAAAAGTCAAAAGTCAAATCAACACACTAACTTTTAAAATATTCTATTTGAATTTAATCACTTTTAAAATATAATATTACTTTTTATTCATAATTTATTTATTACTAGATATAATTGTTACTATTAAATATATAGAAGAACAAAAGTGTTCAATTTGAACAAAAAATAAAAAAATTAATTTTTTATCCAAATAACCAACTCAAAAATTAAGTTACCGAATATTGTATTTTAAACCAAATTTAATTTTTTAATTAAAAATACAAAAAAATAATAATTTTTAAGTTAACTGCTTGTCGGGCAAAAAACTAGTGGCCAATCGGGCATGGTGGCAAAAAGTATCCAAAACCGTTGTGGTTGTAATTAATTGGATCAAAGGGGGGCGAAAGTAAGATACATTAGGGACTAATTTGGGATATTTTTATAGGCATTGGAGTTTAGTATTATTGAAATTAATAGTTTATAAATTATAATTTATAGTAAAAATTATTAGTATTTGATAAAAATTATAATTTATAATTAAAATAAAAAAAATAATTATAACTTATAACAAAAGTTATAAGTATTTAAAAAAAATTATATTTCATAACTTTGCCAAATACCTTCTCAGAAAATTTGGAGCGTGTGCATTCGTCACAACAGAATGTACTTACTGTGAGTACTATTAGAACTCTCAGCCTGTGTTTGGGCTAACTTATTTTTAAAGTTTTTTGACTTAAAAATCACAAAAAATCAATTGATTTGATTTATTAGGCTTTTTTCACTTTTTTTTCTTTACTTTTTCTACATGATTTGACATCTATTTTTTTATAAAAAAAATTAAAAATTTTAAAAATTACTAAAAAAAGCTAGTTCAAACACAGGCTCATTTAGAATTTTATAATTTAATTAGAATTATTTATTATTTTAAACTCGACGACTAATTAATCTGTATAAAAAATTGGATTAATTGAAATGGTAACCAAATAATCTGGGCAGATTTATTTTGAAAAAAATTGATAAGCTTAGATTTAAAAATACAGCGTATAATAAATATGTATGAATCATATAATTATCAATGTCTAATTGAGTTATTATTTTAAATAATTCGCTTGCTTGACTAATTTAAAATAATAAATAATCTCAATTAAATTGTGAGATTCAATGGTTCAATAGCACTCCCAACACACACTTCACTTCATATGTGACCTAAGCTACTAGAAGTTTCTTTTGATTATGTTGGGATGATTGAATTATTAAGAAAGAATGAAAATATGATTTCGATTATTTATAATTTCTTGAATTAATTCAAACGCTTGAATAGAATTAATCCAAATATTAGATTACTAAGTATTTAATTCTTAGTAATTATATTTTTATTCCTCTTCATAATTTATATCAGCCAAACATGGCCTTATAAATTAATACAAAAGAAGTGTGATACTTTAGGGGTCTAAGCGTAAATTATCCATTTTTAAGCGATAAGAACAAGAATTAACTATTATTATCCCAGATCATTGGCACATCTTATATTCGGCAAAATCTAATGACCGAGTTGTTATCCTCTGCTCTGCGGGGTGCTTACCCATTAATGTGATCGATTTGTACGGCAATTTTCACCACGAAATATTTAAAAATTTACCAGCCATATTAAATTAAAGAATTGCGATTAACGCATTCAATGAACAAAGCTAACCTCAAAACCCAAAAATTATTGAGTACTTTTTAATAAATAAAAAAATATTAATATATATTTTAATTGAATTATTTTTCATTTCTCTTAATATCTCACACAAAATATTTTTTATTATATAATTAGTTAAAAATATCACATAAATAATACTACATAATTACTCTGAAACAGTTGAATAATTCAATACTCTTAATATTTTGACATTGTTTGGACTAAATTTATTTAATTTTGTTTTTTATTTTTTCTGAATTTTTTTAAGTTTTTTGTCTAATTTTTTTTTACTTTTTAAGCCGTCTTGATAAGATGAACCAAAAAATTAAAAAAATTTAATTGAAAGATGACAAATCACTAAAAATGAAAATAGGAAATAAAAAATTTAACTTATTGGTTTTTGTGTGGAGTTTTTGAAATTTTTTTATATTTTACTTAGTTTTTTTTTACTTTTTCAACCCATCTCAATGAAAGGAGTCAAAAAATATATTTGACTAAATAATTAAAAAAATTATTAAAAATAAAAATAAATTAAATAAAATAGATAAATAAGTAATTATTTTAATCGGGTTGTAAATTTGAAATCAACTTACAATAATTATCTAAATTGGTTATCTGGTAATTACTCCGCAAAAAATATTTATACAAAAAATAACATTGATTACTATATGAATAAATTATATTTTATTAAAAAAATTAATTTTAAATTAAAATTGTTCATGTTACTAAATAAAATATAACTCTTTATATACTCATCGATATTTAATTAAATTATTTTTTTATAAATAATATTCTCTTTCATTAAATTTATAAAATGAAATGAACGGTTGAAAAGTACACCGCAAGACTACAAAATTCAGTATTGTGACCCGCAGTGTGGTACCATGGACACTGGATAATTTCCGCCCATAGCCAAACTTCCATATCCGTGGTTCTCACTCTTCCGTTCAAGCGCGTGATCATACTCTTCAACAAGCCCCAAGAACACAAGTCAATATTAAACACCTCCAGAAGAATTCTAGTGACCTATATATATAATATAATAATAATAATACTATTCTATATATGTCATATTCATTTTTCCCCCATTCCCTATCGAATTTCTGTCTCAATCATCAAAATATATAATCATTGTCCATATCAAACATGGTGGCGAATTCGATTCTGGGTAGTTTTTATCTGAATCTCTTCACTTTCGTTGTCGTAATCATATTCATATTCTCTCATGGCCACTGTTTTTCTTTCGAAGCGCAGCGTCGCAATCCGTACAATCCCTTCACTGTTTCGAGCTTCAGTTATTCAAAAACTGAACTCAAACCCTACGATGGGCGTTATATTAGAGGTATACTCTTGCTTGTTCAAATATATGTATATGTATATGTATATGTATATGTATATGTTTCTGAATGTATACTAGTGATTTTCTTTTAATTCATGAGTTCGATTAATTGATTTTGCTTTTATGGGTTATGTGGACTGTTATCGGTAATGTGTGGGGTAAAAAGATTTATTTGAAGTTTGTTTTTGAATTTGTTCACGTGGTTGAATGGTAATTGCTTGACTGAGAATTAAGTAATTTTGCTTTTATGGGTTAGTAGGAGTTGCCTTGTGTTTCTGGATTTGAGGTGTTTTGATTGATTGATGAACTGGCGTCAGCTTCATGTTACATATATGTACACAATTCAATTCTTTTTTATTCCTGGGATTTTACTTTTTGTAGAGAATTTTGTGGGTTTAATCTAAAGTGAATTCTAGACGGAGAAAGAGAGGGAATTCAACTGCAACATCCATTTATCCGATTCGGACATAATTACATAAATAATCTGGACATTGGGTTTTTTCTTTACTGTTATTTTTGGTATTATATCCAAGTTTGCCTATCAATTTTGGCTGCAATAGTTAATAATAAAGCAGTTTCAGGGATGTGTTTGCATTACAAAGACCATGCTTGTAAGGTTATCATTTCAGCTCCTTTAGCCCCCCCTCGCCCCTTTTGTTTCTTGGTAATTTATCGTCGTTTCGGAAGCCGGGGTGAGCTAAAGATTTTGATCAGTTAATTTCTTTCTGTTTTCCTAACCCGTTTTATTGGTTTTGTTTTGGGTGTCTTTGTGCAGTTGATGTGCCACCATGGTTCTCTTCAATGTCTATCGCATTGGACACAGATGTAGACCTTGTAAGTATGCTTACCATAATTTTCTCAAGTAACTTGTTCAGTGTACTAAAGACCTTTGGAACCAGAAAACCTTAACACCTTAGCGATTTATGTTTTGAAACGCTTGTTTTGACATATGGTACACTCGTAATAAACTAACATGTAAGGAAAGAATAGCTTTGGCAAGACAATGTAAAAAAAATAAATTGTTACAATACTTCTGTTTACCGAAAAACAACAATTCTCCGTTGAGATCGACAAGAATTCTAGAATCAAGCGATTGTACTGAGGTCCTTTTGCTTTGTTTCAGGATTTCGTCAAAAAAATCACAGAGAACACAATGGCAACCAATAAAAACGAATTTTTATTACTTGAATGGAGAACCTTTTATAAGAACTACAATATACTCCTATGAATTTAAAATGTAAATTACAAGGAGAGTAAATAAAAGATAAAAGAAAAACATGTGGTTTGCTAAATTGTGTAAGTGTGTCCCCAATCAATTATAATCAGCATATGTATAAATCTATTTTAATAACTACCAGCAACTTCCAATAACTACTTCATCATGTTGAAATGCCACGTGTTACCTGTAATTCTTAAACCGTTTCTTGCAGTTCCAAACTTAGGACTGCTACTTGTCAGTTTTGTCCGGGCGTGCCTTTTAACTGCTTTGAGAACGTGTGACCACTTGCTGCGGTTATCCCCTGATTAGAAGCAGCAACGTGTGCTTTTCTTTCCCTGCTGTTACGTTTATTGCCACGTGGACTTCTTCTTGAATAGGTCGTCAAAAATACCATTTTAAACAAGTGATGCCGTTTTGCAATTCAAGGATTAAATTCGATAAGGACCATTTGATGGGAACTGCCTGACGAGTCTTAAAAGACTTCAAACAACTGCTTTGTTATTCGATGGGTTACTTACTTTTATATGCCTCGATAGGTTATTTAACTCTTGTCGTCATAATTAATAAAATATGGTGTAAACAAGTGCCCCCCTCATTGGTTGGGTTTGAGTCCTTTTAAACCCAAGTAATGAGTTTCATTTAATGACTCGTATTCATACTTAATTATCAAATTTAAAGCAGACTCTAAAAAAGGCGCAGTTTTTGAATTAACGCGCATAGAATCCTTAACGTCATTTTGCTTCTTTCTGCTTACAACTTCTTATACTCTAAACCTCTCGAACTTCTGCTACCATTGCTCCTAAGAAAAACGCTAAACCTTCATCTGAGGCTTCTGTTACTAGGAGATTTCCACAAAAACTGAAAAATTTTGTCGATGAGCAAGGAAATCATGAAATCCTGATTTTGAGCCCAAATTCTAGTTCAAATTACATTTTGGGCCCTATTTCTGAGCCGAAGATGCGTGAATCTTTTTCTTCTAGCTATCATTTGGCCCCTAATGAACTCTTCCCTCTTCATCGTCCTCATTTCAATTGGACAAAATGGGAGAGTCCGGCACCTCTTTGTACTTGGATTAACCCTAGGGCTGACTGGAGCAACTGGGTTTCTCGTATGGAATCATATATTGAGAAATATTGGGACACTTTGGGCATCAGAGAGACCATTAAGCTCTCGACATATACCCTTGACATGAACAAATGGGTAATTGGTGCCGCTGCTTGTTTTTTGTCTACATCATGCAATGTGATGTTACTGCCTTGTAGATTTCTTTTCCCTACAATTTTGAACATCATTCACCTTATTGGTCTTCCATCGATAGGCCTAGAGGTGAGTGCATTGTTAGTCCCTGATCCCTCTGAAGAAGAATTCATAAAAGCTTCATGATGGGATATTCAAAGGTCCTTAAAATTTATAATATTCCTTCCTCTGTTTCTCTTTCTTTCAAAGAAATTGTATTGTTTTATCTTTTTTGGCTCTGTCGCTTTTTTCTAGCTATTCCTACTATCAAAGTGACTAGAGAATATCTTCCTATTGCCATTTGTCTGGCATAGCGTAAAAAGCTTGCTTTGGCCCCCTTTGTGTTAGGCACCTTGTACAAAGGTCTGTTCCCCTTTATTGAAAAAGGAATCTCTGACAGTTGTTGAGGCTTTTTTTGACTTTTTCAAGCATGGTTATGTGCCTATTTTTTTTAATTTGATCTAAGGTTTAACAACACCCTTGGTGATCCCTGCCTTAGCTATGCCGAATTCTTTCTATCTCAGTATTCTAATCACACGAGATAGTCTTTTGAATATTACTTCTCAATCTTTTTTTCTTTGCTACCTATTAGGAGGTCCGAGGCCAACCTTTTCACTTGTTTTAATTTTCTTCCTCTCGTTTAACATTTCTCCAAGATGATCCTTCTCCACCTCTATCTGAATCTGGCATTGTCCGTCGAGAAAGATTCTGGGCTAGTGTCTTAACCCCTCGATACATTTTGATTGGCAGTTCCATTTCTTCCACCAGATTCTGCAATTGCAGTTTTGAGCATTACTCCCCAAATCAATGTGCAAGGCAATTTGGACTTATCCAGGGAGTCCCATTACCTTTCATGCATTCATTGATTCATGAAGTTGTTGAGGGCAGAGTTTTGATGAAGGAGGTTGAAATGGCTACCTCTATTCAAAACAATTATTTACAAAGGCTACTTATCTTCAGATTTTCAGAATTTCGGCCTTCGATTCTGACTACACCAACTTTTGACTCTTGGTAGTCCATTATTTTTCCCACCATATTCGTTTCTTCAAAAGATCTATGTCAAGCTCGATTATCATATCAGAATTGACAAGGCCGACTTGATGCTTCAATTCAAGGTAATGACTTGAACTCTTTTCATTAGTATTTATTGTTATTTCTCTAATTTTAACATTGACCTTCCACAGTCTTAGATACTGAAATCCCAGCTGTTGTTGTCCCCGTATCCTATGCACCTGCCGAAGGGTTTCAGACACACCCTTTGCAGGGTTCGGACTCAGATGCAGAGTTCGGACTCAGATACCTCTTCTGATGATTAAACCTTGGCTGATAGGTTGAAGTCATCCATTTCTCAAGAAAGCTCAAAAAACAAAAGTAAAAGAATATTTGTTTATATAAAAACGAAAAAGGTTCCCTCTAAGACCCTCGTCGATGGGTTTATGAGAGATATTTTTACGGTTCATGTTGCCTCAAAAGAAAGAGAGACTAAGAGAGAAGAAGATGATAGGAGAAAGAAAAAGATAGAGAAAAAGAAAGCGGAAGAAGAAGAGAAGAAAAGAAAAGGAGAGGAGAATCGAAAGAAATTAGAAGAAGATAAAAGAAGACAAGAAGATGAAAATCGAAAGAAGATTGAAGAAGAACAAAGGAAAAAGGAAAGGGAAGAAGCCAGGAAAGAAAAAGAAAACGAAGCAACGAAAAAGAAGAAAGAAGAGGAAGAACAGAGAAAGAGGAAAGAAGAGAAAGAGGGGAAAAGAAAAAGAACGAAAATCGAAAGAAACAGAGGAGAAAAAGAAAATGGAAGAAGCAAAGAAAGAAAGAAAGAAGGGAGAAAGTGGAAGAGCAACTACGAAAACATGACAGACTGAGAAGATTGAAGAGAGAAGAGAAATTGAAGAAGAGAATAGAAGAAAGAAAAAGGATTGCAAATAAAAGACATGAAGAAGAAAAGAGAAAGAAGAAAGGAAATGAACAAGAAAAAGAGCATGAACAAGAAAAAGAGCCATCGAAAGATCAAAATCGTGTGGGCTCTTTAAGTTATATTCCTGATGGAGAAGTCCCTCTCTTTGATCAGGTTAACAGAGTTTCAACTACTATATTCAAGCGTGGAGTGAAAAAGATCATGGTACTCTATCCAAAGGCAAACTTATTTTCTGTTATACCCTTGTTTAATTCCATCAACAGTTTTTATTCCCTTTTTATTTCAGTCACGTGATGCCAACTATATTCCCATCTTTACTGTTGATGCTGAGGATCAAACAATTGAATCAAGCACCGCATCGCCTTTTTCTGTCGAAGTTGAGGATCCTTTTGAGGCTATCGAAGTTGAGGATCCCTTCGAGGTATTGCGAAAGGATACAAAGTCCCCCATGGAAATTCAAACAGAAGAGCTTTTTATTCCTACAATAACCACTGAGGCTCCTCCTGTCGGACCAATTCAAGATCCAGTGGCTGCGGCTCCACCAACAATGGTAAACATTCCGATTGCTGAGCCGATAAAAGAACCCATAGTAACCATGACAGCTGCTGAAGATCAACAAGAGTTAGATCAGCCAAGTGATCTTCCCCAAGCTACTTCATCTCCTTTGGTTAGCAGCACGCAACCATTAGACCCATTGTCTCATACAGAGAAAATAAGGCGCCTCTTTTTAGGTCAATTAGCATTATAATCTTTCTTTACTAGTTGCTAGCACCTCTTTTACATAGGTTAATGCATCTAGCTCTCAGGAGGATACCAATGCAGAGGATGTGTTGGACGCTCTCCTTAGCTGTCTGGAGAGTTTTACTAGCTCCATGGCCAATGTATCTGGTGCTCCTCCTAAAGCCTCTGTTGATCCATCTATTGAACAAGAGCTGCATCATTTTCATACTCTTTTTGCTTTTCCTTTTGAGGAACTGGTATCTTCGAAGGCTTAGGAGTTGTCCTCATGCATTAACAAATTATCAGTTGCTCCCAAATCATTTTTAGCCCTGAGCAACAGGCAAAATTTTCTGTGATTGCTTCTAAACTTTCTGGCAAGATTGCATTAGCTCAATATCACCAAGATACCATTTGCTCTCGATAAGCCTATATTGATTCCATGAAGACTGTTTCTAATTCTGTGTCAATCAATCGTGAGAAAGCTCTTCATCTTAAACAATAAGACCATCAACTTCAAGTAAAAGAGTTCCAGTTGAAGACCAGATTGGAGCAAGTTCTTCTGGCTAGACATGCTTTGAAGTTGGAGAAGGAATCTTTGATTCAAGAGACGGAAGGCCTCTTAGCACAAGGAGAAAACAGCTCAATCAAAGTACAGG
>JAULJZ010106875.1:0-11678 GCA_032270985.1 Heliamphora pulchella
AATAATATATCAGTTTAATGTTATCGTTTTTCATGAAAAACGCACGCGCCGTTTTTTACGGTCACAGCGCCGGTTCTTTATTTTTCTTCCTCGTTCCAACAGATCCGATCGTGGTAGGGAATACCTTTTTGAAGTGTTTAGGGATTACCTGTCATCAGAAGGGATTATATCCCAATTGACTGCACCAGGCACTCTGTTGCAGAATGGTGTAGCAGAAAGAAGGAATATGACCCTTATGGAGATGGTAAGGTCCATGATGAGTTATTTAGGATTACCCAATTCTTTTTGGGGACTCGCATTAGAGACAGAAGAGTACGTTCTGAACTTGGTACCTTCTAAGTCAGTACCTTCTACTCCCACAGAATTGTGAACCAAGCATAAGTCTAGTTTAAAACACATTCGAATTTGGGGGTGTCCAACAGATGTTGTCACGTCCCAACACTAGGGTCACGCGAAAACCCACCAACACACCGTTTATGAAAATAAGATTTAAAGTTGGAACACCATCAACTCAAAAATATACAACATTTGGATAAAAATTTTTTCAAAGTTCAGCTCTCATAAACAGTAAACATTCATTCTCATACATGAATAAGTATATCGCCTTAAAGCGTACAAAACTCGCCTTCTAAAACAGGCATCACATGTAAAAGTACATGCCACAAAAATAGGAAAACCACAGCAAGTTCTCCATCTCCACGAGCATCTAGGTCTACTCTGCATGGTCACCTAATAATAGTTTTACAGCAAAAGTCCCATACCATGAGCCGAAGCCCAATAGGAAAAGACAGTAAAGTTGTAATACAGGTTATGCAATCATATGGTGAGAGCTAACTCGACCACAAAAGCCAAAAAGGTTTTTCTCTAAAAACCCACAAGTTTTTCACCTGAAAACCACTATTTCCATCATTGAAACTATGCATATCATTCTGACATATATCATGCCATAGTTAAGGGAAAGCAGTAAAACACAGTATTCTCCACCCGGGTCACACTGCCGAGGAGAAAGAGATAAAGTGAAATCCTATGTACCGACTTTGCCACACAGACAAAGGTAACAACTATAGATTCCTGTCTATTATCCTAGTCTCCACTTAAGGCCTGCTCGGTAATGACAAGTTCTATACGAAGTCACGACAACGTAAGCAACGCCATTAACGGAGGCAATCGACTTAGTTTATGGGTTCACAACCCGAGGGCCCTAAGCACCCACCAACCACTTAGTTTACGGGTTCATAACCTGAGGGCACTAAGCACCCACCAACCTCGTTTATAGGGATTAACCCGAAGGCACGTAGGGACCTACTCTGCGCACGTTTTCAGACTTTCACCATGGAGCAATGGAAGCCCAACTCAACACACACCACTGCCACGGTACATCTATGGACAACATTTAAAAACCCATAAGCAATTATTCAACACATGTATAAAAGAGATTCAATCCATCAACCATGGAGATCAAACAAAACATGATAAAATATGTTTTTACCTAAAATATTTTAGAAGTTGAGACTTAACCCCAAAGGTTAGCTCCAAACTTCCAAATACACGTTTCTCAAAGTTTTCTCAAAACTCCATTTTCAAACAATCCTTTTGAAAATCACGGATATCCACATATCCGGAACGTGAAACATCAAAGTTTCATCGATCAAAACCCACACGAGAAAAACCAGTTTCCAAAAACCACAAACTTTTAAAAATTGCCCAGACCGATCGATCAGTGAAAAGACAGTTCGATCGGTCTCTTGCCTGCACAAGAGAATCGAGAGACAGAAAAGGCCGCCCGATAGACCGATCGATCAGGCTATCGATCTGTCCAACATCAGGTTCTGTTTCGAGCAAAAATAGAGATTTTTTAACACAAAACTTGTTTAAAGCCAAAAATCAAGCCTCTAAAAACCTGTTTTGATACACAAGGGCATCTCGAGCCCAAGGCTATCATCAAAACCTCAAAAGGAACCATCAAACACGGTTTTCATCCAACCGAAACGCCGAAAAATGATTTTAAACCCAAAAGCCTGATTTATCGACATAAATTACCTTTCATGCATTTTTAAATGGTAAAGATGCGTAAGATTACACATAACACCCTCTAACAACTTTAAAGTTTAAAATCCTACCTCGGTGAGTTAAAAACTCGACGTCTCGATCCACGTGCAAAATCGATCTTCGTCGGAATGAAATTTCGTCTGGATGGTTGCGTAGACCACGATTCCAACAACAAGGATCGGCTGTTGGACCATCAAAAATCAAGCCCCGGGTACCCAAGAAGTTAGAGAGAAGGTAGAGAGAAAAATGAGAAAACTTAATCGTTAAGTTTTGAAAATATTTTTTGAAAATATCTAATGCCAGATATTTATAGACCTCCAAAATATCTTTTTTTTTTAATTTTCAAAATTCAAACCGTAACTCCCAGCAACCCCCGAGACCTATCCAACATACATAGATATACTCAAACACGCATCAAATTGCTTAAAAACATGTAGAAGCAAAAATTTTAAACATGCGTCAAAAACACCGAATATGCATATATCATAAAAGAAACGGTACAGGATCTCACACATGTGCTGAAAGGGAACACGAGTAAATTGGAACCGAGGATAGTAGTCTATTTTTTGTGGGGTACCCCAAGCGAACGAAGGGTGGTGTATTTTATAATTCTATGGATCATAAGGTCATTGTTAGCACCAATGCCCGATTCTTATAAGAGAATTATATTTTGGACCATAAGCCCAAATGCAATATTGTTTTGGAAAAACTGAGAAGAAATACCAGTAGAACAGAAGAGGAACTACAAGTCACTGATATCCCATTGCCTCGTCGTAGTGGGAGAATTATCGGAATAGGTGCAAATCATGAACAGGGTTCTGATACATAGGGTTCAGATTCTGCACAACGTGTTATTGCTAGTACACAGACACATGTAGTGCCTCGTCGTAGTGGAAAGATTGTTCATCAACCTGATCGGTATATATTCTTGGGAGAATCTTTTGACTAGATCCTAGCAGAACTAGATACCGATTCTTATAACTACAATGAAGCACTTCAGAACAAAGATGTAGATCTTTGGCAAAAGACTATGAATTCTGAGATGAAATCTGTAGACACCCCAATTTGACCCCGCCCAATTTTAAGTGAATCCGATGATGAAAACGATTGGGATGGTGCCTCAGTATGATCTTTGAAAAATGATCCAAGCTTGGTAATTGAACCCAATCATCAAAACTTTCAAACCAATGAAATCTTTTTTTACCACCAACTTCAATGTGGCGACTGCCAATAGAACCATTTGGAAACTTTCACTTTTTGTGGCAACCGCATGTTCATTGTGGCGACCACCAATAGAACTTCTTGAAAATCCTAGCTCAAAGTGGTGACCGCCAACTTGCATTATGGCGACTACTAATTGAACTTCTTGGAATCTTTTCAAATGTGGCGACCGCCAACTCCTGACCTGGCAGTTGCCAACTTCAAATGGTCTGATGTGTCCCAGAACGTGTCAGTATCTTATTGGTTGAAGAAATCTATAAATACCGTACCCCAGCGTACGTTTTCTGGATATGAATTTTAGAGAGAGAAGCTCTGCTGAGTCACCGAGCAATCCCGAGTCCCGATGCCGAAACCTTGCCAAAGTACCGAGAGCCAAACCCCCGATACTGAAGTTCTAAAACCTTAGCTTGGATCATCGCCCGAGAATTGAATTGCCCATAACCATTCCCCGACTCGAGGGTGTTTTAGCAATCCAGGTAGTTTGTTTGAATCCCCGGTTCTTCTAGCTCTATTTTTTACCTCTTTAGAGTGACCGGGTTAAGTTAATTGTTTTATTTTGCATACTTTCTTACATTACTTATATGATTGCTTTAATCGCCGCATTTTATTTGGTTTGTAGTTAATATGCTTAGTTTTAATAAACTAGCTAATTTATGTTATAATTCCACCTTTTAATTTGTTTGATTAATTTGTTTACTCTACTTGTATTACAAATTCACACTTAGCACATTGTTACTTTTCAATAATTTATCAATTAGTACTAATATATTTTGACAATTACAACTTGTTAATATTGTTAATTGTTATAATAATGCACTTACATTTATATGAATTTTATCATTAATACTGCATTCATATTTGCAAGTTAAATAATTGTAATTAGTTTCTTTTTTTAATAGCATTATATTTTTTTTTCTTTTCTTATAATATTAATTTAATGTTATTTTTCTTTCAATTTTAGTTTAATGTTCTTTTTCTTTTAGCATTAATTTAATGTTCCTTTATCCGCATTTATTTTTCTTTCTATTTTTTCTTTCTTTTAATATTAGTATGCTTTTCTCTTAATATTAGTGTAATTTCCTTTACTAGCATTTTATTTTATTTATTTTATTTTTTATTATTAGCTTTATTTTTCCTTTTAGTGTTCCATTTTCTTTTATCCTTTTCTTTTTTTTAAATGTTAGTTTTATTTTCTTTTCATAATACTTATTTTATTAGTTTTTCATTTTGTTAAATCCAAAAAATTATAAAAAAGCATTTTAAGCTAGTTAATATTCTTCTTCTTTTTCTTATTTTCATCTTTTAAATAGTAGTATAGTTTTCTCTTTTAATAGTAGTTGAAACTCTCTTATTCATTCTATTTCTTTTATTTCTTTTCTTTTTTTTTTCCTTCTCTTTTGTTTTAAAATATAAGATAGTTAGATCTTTGGTTAAATAGTTTAATTTGGTTTTCTTTTAAAACTTTTTGGTTAAATCTTCATTGTAAATATTCTTTTATTTTCTTTTATTTTTAGTTAACTCTTTAAATCTTCTCTTGTATAGATAAAAAAAATTACATAAAATTTTTGTCACTTGTTTTCCTTTATCATTAAACTTTTGAATATAGAGTTTTATACATTTTCTATTTTGGTTTAATGTTTACCTTTGGTAAAAGCAATCACGTTAATGCTAATCTAGTTTATTTTGGTTTTATGCATGCATTAGTTACTTTGAAATCATGTTTAGAATTTAATGATTTTTAGCATGATTTTTATTCTTTGAATCATGTTAATTTTAGTATTATCACATGCGAGTTTGTTCTATTTATCTTTTAGTTAGAAATTACATGTCGTAGGACCTAGGATTTTATTTTTTTATTTGCTTTGTTTTGGTGTTCTGTATACATATGCTATGTGTTTTCTTTAATTGATTTTGGATGTTTTCTCTTTACTTTTACTTTTTTATTTGCATGCATTTGAGAAATTTTATTAAAAATCAATGAAGATTAGTAGAGGCCAACCTTACGATTGGGTAAATGAATTGCTTAACACCTTCTCTGATTCGTACCTTAACTCCCGAACCATCTTTCTCTGGTTAAACATTTTAAAGATTAGTAACCAATTTTGTTTTTCTTGATTTTTTTCAAAAATCAAGTGGCAACTCTATTTTTAACAAAAAATGAGTTTTCAAAATTTAGCTTTCAAGATATTAAATATTTTTCAAACATCCTTTGAATTCTCTTTTTTTTTTTATCATTTCAAAAACTCCAAAATCTCGGCGCCACAGAATCTATGTTTTCCAATCAGGTTTAAAAACTTATAGAACCACCTGAATGGATAAAACCATTAGAAGCAAGTGGATCTACAAGAAGAAGAGATGAGCAGACGAGAAGGTTGAAACCTTCAAAGTTAGGCTTGTCGCTAAAGGGTTTACTCAGAAAGAAGGGATCGATTATAAGGAAACCTTTTTGCTGGTAGTTATGCTTAAGTCTATCTAGATTCTTTTATCCATTACTGCTCATTTCGATTATAAAATCTGACAAATAGATGTCAAGAAAACTTTTCTTAACGAAAGTCTTGACGAGTGTATCTATATGATACAACCAGACAAATTCATTGTGAAGGACCAAGAGCACATGTTGTGCAAGCTTAAAAGTCATTTATGGACTTAAGTAGGTATCGAGGTCTTGAAACACTCAGTTTAATCAAGCCATAAAGTTTTATGCTTTTTATCATAATCCGAATGAGTCATGTGTGTACAAGAAGCATGACAAAAGTATGGTAATTTTTCTAGTACTTTATGTAGACGATATATTGCTCATCGAAAACGATGTGTGTAGATACTCAAATTTGACCATGCCTAATCTTAGGTGAATTCGATGATAAAAATAGTTCAAATGGTGCCTCAGTACAATCATTGAAAAATGATCCAAGCTCGGTATTTGAACCCAATTATCAAAACCTTCAAACCAATAAAATCTTTTTGAACCACTAACTCCAATGTGGTGACCGCCAATAGAACCATTTGGAAACTTTCACTTTTTATGGCGACCGCCAACTTGCATTATGGCGACCGCCAATAGAACTTCTTGAAAATTCTAGCCAAAGTGGCGACTGCCAACTTGTATTGTGGCGACCGCCAATAGATGTCACGCCCCGAACTCTGGGTCACGTGAAACATCCACAAACAACAAACATAAAACCCAGCCCAAGAATACACTCTCAATTTAAAACAAACATGCATTGTATATAATCACCAAATGGATTACATTACACGGCTCCAACATCGAAAAACATGTTACAACATACATGTAACAAAACTAGCAAAAAAAAAAGACTACAGCTCTTCCACCTTTTCAGCAACCAACCCTGGATTAATCTGCGTGATCGGTACCTGAAGAAAATCAAATCCAACATCGTGAGCCAAAACTCAACAGAAACTAGACAAGCATGCGATACAAGCTAAACATGCTAGGAAAATGAGGCGCAATTTTAGACTCTCTTTCAAGCCTTTAAAATAGTTTGAAAATGGTTTTAGGTCACGACTCATCAGAGCCAGAAAACAGTTTTCACAAGAAACGGAAAAGCGAGGATAAAAACCATGTTGGACTCACAAGAGCCCCGAAAACAATTCTTATATTTCGACTCCCGCTGGCCGTTAATACATTTTCTTTTACAAAAGTTTGGTCTATCTGTCCCAATATGCAATTCATGCAATACATGCAACACTTATCTCCTCAGGATCACATTTTCGTACTTCAGATATCACACTCACAAGTGCCTCGTCAGGACCTCGTTTCAGCCGACAGAGCGCACACACACACATACCTCGTCAGGTCCTCGTTTCAGGCGACAGAGTGCACACACACGTCTTTAGGATCACATTTTCATCCTTCAGACCCACACACACACGTGTTTAGGATCTCATTTTCATCCTTCAGACCCACACATGCATAACCTAACCAGGATTTAAATGCATAAAATCACGTACCATCACTACGTTTCACAAATCACGTCACATGCTACACACGCGACTCACACAACACTTGTAACTCCGGCAACATGCACCACATGCATCCACTCCTCATATCCCACATAACCATGCCTATAAAATCTCTAAGTTTTAAAGCATAAATCACGTTATACATAACGATATCAAGCCATGTAATCCACTTACATAATCCGTACATAAATAAACTAAGAGTTATAAATGCACATAACCAGTTATAAACACACATAGCCATATATAACTTCACATCATGACGCCACCGACCAAATAACCCGACATCCACTCACAGGGACAACCGACAACCCACGAAACCACGCTTAACTCGAAGGCCCCACTCAAGTGCTCGAGCGCTCAACCACTGCTCGAGCGGTCTCCTACTGACATAGCACACTGCCATAATCCCGCTCGAGCGATCACCCACCGACCCAACCCTCGGCCACCAGCCGGATCGAGCGCACAACCACCGCTCGAGCCATCAACGCTGGGAAGAAACCCAAACCAAGAAACAAAACCAAACCCCCACACGCAACGATGCACAAACCACCACGCACGCAATCGTGCACCAACACCCCGTTTCTAGCCATGCACGTCACCCCCGAGGATGGCACCTAAACAAACACCAGAGGCCACGACACGATCTCCGAAGCCACAACACGACCAGTCGAACCCCAAAAAGAATCCAACAATATTTCAGTCGACTAATACCATAATCAATCAACCGAGTACCATTGAAAACCAATTGGAAACCAATGACCCAACCACCAACACATCATAACCCCGACCAGCACACGCCCAACACAGCCCACACGAACCCACACAAACCTACGACGCCCACACGCGTCCAACACAAACCCATAAGCCACACACCCGACACGACCAAACCAAAGGCCAACACAAACCTCCCACTCATGTCCCAAGGAACAAGAAACTTGATAAAAAGCTTCATCAAGAATGAAAAATAACCTTTCCCAAATGTTTGGCTAAAAACATGTGAAAAACGATTTGAAAATGTTGACATACTTGCACTCTTTTGGTCATAATTTTTTCTACAAAAAGAAATTTGTTATGAGAGAGGTGTCATTGAAAAGAAGACTTCCGGGGCTTCAATTTGAGTACAAGAATGACTAATTTCGAGTCCAAATGAGGGAGATATCATTAAAACAAAATGGCCTTGAGCAGCCAGTCCGCTCGAGCGAGCTACCACCCGTGAAAAACCCAAATTTTCCTATTTTTGATGTTCTAAGCCCCAAAACTCTCCAACACCCACTATGATGCTTCAAAACACTCACAAACATACCGATTCGCATATACATAACACCCACGGATGTACACGAGCCCAAAATATCAATAATCACCGAACGAAAAATCTCAAAACCAGACTTACCAAACCGAAAACAACACAAAAATGATTTTAAACCAAAATCCGATCTTTAAATCGATTTTTCATGCATTTTTAATCGATAAAAACACACACGATTACACGTAGCACCCTTATAAGACATGAGAGTCTAGGATTCTACCTCGGTGTGTTAAAAACTCGATGTCTTGATCCACGTGCAAAATTGAATTTCACCGAAATAAAATTCTGTTCGGATGAATGCGTAGCCCACCATGCCAATAGCAAGGATCCGTTGTTGGATCGTTAAAAATCAAGCCTCGGGCCCCTGAAAAGTTAGAGAGAAGGCAAAGAAAAAAAGGAGGAAACTTAGTTGAGAAGTTTTGAAAATATCTAACTCTAAATATTTACAAGCCTCCAAAATATCTTCTTTTTAAAAAAATTTTTTGAAATTCGCACCATGACGCCCCACGACCTTGGGAACCTGCCCCGCATGCATATCTAATCCCGATCATGCATCTAAAAGCATTTAAAACATGCTAAGGAAAAAATGTTAAACGCGCATCGAAAAATGCTGAAAAAAAAATGGGTCAGGGTCTCACAATATAACTTCTTGAAACTTTTTTATTTGTGGTGATCGCCAACTCATGACCTGGCGACCACCAACTTCAAATGGCTTTACGTGTTCCTAAATGTATCAGCATCTCATTGGTTAAAGAATTCAATAAATACTGTACCCCCTGGTACGTTTTTAGGATAGAATTTTAGAGAGAGAAACTCTACCGAGTCGTTGAGTAATCCCAAACCCCGACGCCGAAATCCTGCCGAAGTACCGAGAGCTGAACCCCCGATACCGAAGTTTTGAAACCCTAGCTTGGGTCATCGCCCGAGGACCGAATTGCCCATCACCATTCCTTACTTGAGGATTCTTTAGCGATCCAGGTATTCTACTTAGATCCCCGGTCTTTCTAACTCCATTTTCTACCCCTTTGGAGTAACTGGGTTAATTTCATTGTTTTATTTCTTTTACATTACTTATATAGTCATTTTAATCATTACAATTCATTTTTAACAAATGTGTTTTGTTTATTTATTTGAATATTAGTTGTTTTGTTTATTTACTTACTTACATTTAAACTTATTAAATCATTAAATAGTACTAATATAATTTAGCAATACGACTAACGATGTCATTATTGTTATAATCCAAGTACTTACATATATATGGTTGCAATTGCCAATATTACACCCATTTAATTCGAGTATTTCATTTCATTTCTTTTCTTTTCTTTTATGTTAGTTTAATGAACTCCTTTATTTTGAATATTTTAAAACGCCAAAATCTCGGCGCCACAATGTGAGGGCATTATTTACGGTTAAAGTATGGTTATCTGGGCAATTCGATATGAAGGATTTGGGAGAAGCCAGTCACATCCTTGGGATCATGCTTATGCGAGATCGAAAATAAAGGATGTTGGGCTTATCACAAGCAAAGTATATCGATGATATCCTTACTCATTTTAGCATGCAGGATTCCAACGAAGGGTTTTTCCCTTTCAGGCATGGAATCACTCTATTCAAGGATCAGTATCCTAAGACACTTGAAAAGATAGAGAAGATGAAGACGGTTCCTTATGCTTCAGCAGTAGGAAGCCTCATGTATGTAATGCTTTGCACTAGACCCAACATCTTCTTTGCCATTAGCATAGTTAGCAGATAACAGTCTAACCTAAAGCAGGTACATTGAATTTTGATAAAAAATATAATCAAGTACATGAAAAGAACTAAGGATTATATGTTGATTTACCAGGCAGACAGTCTAGTACCTTTGGGGTACAAAGACTCAAATTTCTGATTTGACAAGAATTCCCGTAAATCTACCTTAAGATATGTGTTTACCTTAGGAGGTAGAGCTATTAGTTGGGGGAGTATCATGTAGTCCTGCATTGCTGATTCTACCATGGAGGCCGAGTGCGTGGCAACTTCTGAAGCAACTAAGGAGGCCGTTTGGCTTAGAAAATTTCTGTTGGATTTGGATGTAGTCCCTTCAGTTCACTCGGCTATTACACTTTATTGTGACAATAGTGGAGCGATTGCAAATTCGAATGAGCTAAGAGTCCACAAGAAAGGAAAGGACATTGACCGTTAAAATTACCCGATACGAGAAATCGTATAAAGGGGTGATGTTACTGTGACTTAGATTGCATCAGGAGACAATCTTGCAGATCATTTTATAAAGAGCTTACCGACTAAGACTACTGATAGTCATATAGAAGGCATGGAAGTCAGATATATGATAGCATGATTTTGAGTTTAAGTAGGAGATTGTTAGGGTTGTATACTAAAAATTATATTTTTAGTATTTAATTTTATTTTTAATAAAATTAATTTTTTATTTTATGAGAATCTTAATGAGTAATGTATACAATATCATTTCTTTAATATTATGCATAGCAATCCTTTATTCTCTACAGTATTTAATCTGGTATGTAGAGTACGACTTGCACATAGTAGATTAGATTTTAGATTCTTGCAGAATATAAGTTCTATATTTACAATTTAGATAAAAATAAACATACTATTGGTACAACCATAACACAAAGTTTTAGTAGGTCTGTCTTGGTTACAGAGAACTGATAATAGCGTCGTCTATTATTCTGACTTGCAGTGGACCCAGACATTCCGTTGGTACGATTGTAGTACATCGTTATAGTAGCTGGTTTTGGCTAGGTCGAACGGGTCAAATTCAGGTTTTGAGAATTCGATATTCGAGCTCGATGTGTTAGTACACTTGGAGCGTATTGAGCGGAATCAACGGGATGATCAATTCTTTACTGACAATATGAATTGATCCGCATCCCATATTATCATGTATTGCACGAACTCTTAATCCTGAAGTGATTGATTGATTATGTTCAGATAGTGTACAGTACTTTGAGTCATTAATGGTTGAGATTTTCTCCATGAGATCAACAATACCGATGAGTTGGGTACTGGCGTTATTTGTCTGATGATCGATAATCAGCTAACGAAAACCACGTCCGACTTAGGTTGAGGAGTTTCCCCTCGTGTGCTTTGCTTATAG
>JAULJZ010106896.1:0-11678 GCA_032270985.1 Heliamphora pulchella
TAAATTTATTATTAATTGATAAGTTTATAATTTATATTATTATAAGTTTATTAATTTATTATAACTTATAAGTTTAACAATTAAATGCAATAAGCTTAAATAATTAAAATAATAAAATGCAATATAAATTTTAATCAAAAATCAAATTTTAACAATTATATCATATTTTATACATAAGATTAGAGAGTAGAGAGATTTTTGAATGTATATTTATAGCAAAAATATATAATTTTTTCAAAAAAAAGAGCAAAAACTAGTCGTTGGACGAGCTTGGGACGGGCCGAAGTGGGGCGGGCTTGGGCTCGGGCTTTTGGGCTTTCGGGCTTTGGGTCTCGGATTGGACCAGGCCATGGGCTTAGAGGGAGGCCCAAGCTCGGGGTTGGGAACTACGGGCTCGGGCCTTAGCTCGACCTGCACAGTAACGGGCCTTGGGCGGGTCTCGACCAGTCCGTAAACCATAGACCTTTTTTACACCCCGACCTATCCGTAAGTAGAAAAGTCAAATCCTTGACCTCCTTTTGAGGAACAAAGATTATGGCCAACAAACTAGCCTCATTGAATTGGGATTATTTCATTTGATTGAGGAAAAAATTATGAACTTTATTGTGGCCCAGGTTAAGAGGCCGGTCGCCCATCAAGACCGGTAGAATTTGGACTCCACTCCCGGCCTCCCCTATTTGTGACGTTGTCAAGATGAAATTTTTGAGTTTTGGAGGCTATGGTGTTTAGGAAACTCTTCACTCTGTTTTGGGTTAAAATTAAATTTGTTGAAGTCATAATGACTTCAACAAATTTAGGCTATGGTGTTTAGGAAACTCTTCACTCTGCTTTGTGTTAAAATTAAATTTGTTGAAGTCAGAGCTTAAAATTAACATTCGAAATTGTCATTTTGTTTTGTGAACTATAGTGATAATATAACAGCCCATTGTGCGGCAAAATATGCTCTAGATGGAGGGTGAGATGAATATCCTTTCTAATTATGTCTTTTTGTCTTTAATGATTGTAGATTTAGTGATTGTAAACCAGATGGCCATTCTTCTCATATTTAAGCTTTGTTTTCTTTTTAGGGGGAAAAAGATGCAACACAATATGCGGCGGGTTTAGCTCCCTTTCAAGGCCTCTTCTTTCTTAAGATCTCTCAAGACTTAATTTTATGGATCTCAAGTGTGCCCATAACAATTATTGAAACCATTAAGCTTATAGGCTTCGCAAAGAAGATAATTTATGCAAGAAAACCGGCTTGGCCATCAATATATATAAAATAAACACTTTTAGTTTAAAAGGAACTTCTTGAATTTAAACACTCAATTTTGCAAAATAAAATATGATCATATCTATTAATGTAAAATCAAGCCAAATTTTGCAAAATAAAATATGATCATATCTATTAATGTAAAATCAAGCCAAATTTTGCACAAATAATCTTCACTACGATACCTACAAGTAGAACGGTTCAAATCGTTGTGCATCCACCTTAGACCCACAAAATTAAGTTTTGAGAGATCTTGAGGAGTACAATTGCATATATGATTTTCAAATGTACAGATGTCCAGCCCATGTCATGGCCCTGCGTGCTTAAAAACACATGAACACTAATGCCCAAATCCAAACGGACAGGTTCAGCCAAGTTCAACACCAATTGCTCATTGCTGTCTATCAATAATATAAACACTTGTGCTGTTCCTATATTACAATGAATTTCTGACTATGGTACAAGTTTATGCTTTTCTTGAGAGCTACATGATTGGGATTTTTTTATTTTGCTTTGAATGATACAACATCTATAGAGTGTAAACACAACTGTTCCTAGGAGTCTGAGACTCTTTGGTTAGTGATCCAACCAGAAAGCTCTAGTTGGGCTTGTTGGGGCGCGTTTCAATGCCCCACACGGTTTGTTTTGTAGGAGTTGATGAGCAAATCACCGATGCAAAAGATTAGGTTGATCGGGCAAGCCTAAAAACAAATGGTTCAATTTCATTAAAGTGAGTTTGGAGTGAGATCCACTGAACTTCAACAGTTACCTCTCCAGTGGGTGATGGAGAGAGCGATTATCTTCTTGGGCACTGCTAAGCTATTTTTGCACCAGAGTTTGACTTGATGCCCTTCCACTTACTCCGGAAATCTGCTTTAGGTTGGTAAGAGCTTCCTGAGCAGCCCTCTTTGTTGCTGCATTTCCATGCTTAAGGGCTTCCACCAAAGCCCTCACCAAAGACGGATTCAGCGAGTGCTGAGGCTCGAGGCTTTCCACTCTCAACATCCTCTCCACCATCCAAATAGCCTTCTCTTGAAGAGTTCCGGGCCGAGCTTTTGTGAAGAGCAGGATCACGGCATCAACCGCACCAACCTGTTCAAGCTCCTCAACTGCTCGCTTGAAACCATTAGGATTAGTATCCAAGAGTAGCGTGGACAGGGCATCGACTGCAGCTATTTGGACATTGGTGTCCTCATCAGAGAGAAGATCAACCAAGGGTTTGATGCAATTGCTCTTTAACAAGCAAAACTGATTATTATCTTCTTCGCATGGGGTATTGTGTATGGGACATGTGGAAGGTGCCAGGGAGGCCCTCCCGCACATGAACACCAAGGAAGAGCAGAAACCGTGGGGAGGTTGTGGTTCCAAGTCTCCGCTAGCAACAAGCATCCTTCCAGATTCTGATAGGTATTTTAAACCAAGGGCAGCTAGCTGTTTCACTCTTGGTATCGAACTCGAATCAAGCTGCTCGCGGAAGACGCTCATGAGGCGATGCTCTTCAATGACACTGACAATTTGCAGATCAGAGCTCCTTGTGAAGTGCAGTAAGAGACCCAGGAGCCCTTCTTCCATGCTTGAAGTAGGCCTCGAAATTCTATTATTGGAGCTGAGGCACTGATCTCTGAGAGAAGCAACGGTCCATTTTACAAAACTTGCTCCTAGGACTGCTTTTACAACATCTTCCGAGAGAGGAAGATTCGCAAGTATGCAGGCAGAATCGGATCTCTCACTGTCTGTAGATTGATTGTCTAATAATTTCTCTTTCAAGAACAGAAGTTTGTTGGAAGATTTAAGCTCGCTGGCAACATCTTCACCGAACCTTGCAGAGAGAACTCTCATAAGCTTGAAAGCGTAGATTCTATGTTCAACTTCCGGGTGTTCAAGAAATGTTACTATGGTCATGAGGCAATCTCCAGACTTCATACAAGCTGCAACAGATTCTGCAAGGAAAATATGTGGATCCTGTAAGAACGCTGCAATGGATGTGAAACACATCCCAACAGGTAGTGGCTGCTATGAAGATGCGAGCAATTTCTAAATATAAATGTAACAGGATAGACGAATGCCACGTCCAAAACATTTGGATTTCCCCTATGCCCTAGATTGGATGTTTAGCATGTCAACCCAATTTTATTCACCACTTCCAACATATGATTGGGCAACTGTCACCAAAATTATTTTCTCTGGCAAAGTTTTAAACCATTCTGAGTGCAAGTTCTTGCATTCTGAAATTATCTTCATAAACGGCAATCTTAATTTACTGTGCATGTCAAGGACTGCATGCTGCAGACAGCAAAATTTGACGTTGGGAAAACTTTGTTTTGGAAATAGCATTAACTGTCTTTGCTGTTGTAAATAGCAGGCCTAGCAGCACTGGAATAAAGGACGTTGGTTGAGTGATTCCAAACATCATCAAAGTGATGAATAACAGGGTTCCATTTAAAATTTTGGGACCCCCAACCGAATGGCCATACTTACCTTTAATCGAAATATTTTTCCATCAAAACAGATCAAACCAAAGGGAAAAGGGGCCATCCCTGGTATTGTGAGGAATTTGCCCGCAAATTACTTTTCAGTATGCATTTTTGAAGATCTGGTGCCTGAACGAAATCATTTCTAGCCAAACTTCTCAGCAAAAAAAAAAATAGAAGAAGAAAATACCTGTTGCCTGGGGAGACAATATCATTCCACATATAATCTGGAGAATAGCCAGCTGACATTGAGGAGATGTAAGAGACAAGAGGTGCAAAAGACTGAAGACAATTGATTCTGACTGTATAGAATTCCCATTCTTGTCCACAGATGCAAATTCCCAATGTCCAGGTTTTGACACTATTTTTGCGATTGTTGACGCAGCCAATGCTTTGACATCGGGTGATGAATACCCATTTTCCAAAAGAACATCTGTAAGGGCTGGAAGCACTTGTGAATCAACAAGAATGGTTGCATTGTCATCCAAGGATGATAGATTATACAAAGCTTCCAAACTCGGAGTTCTTCCTTCTTGCTTAGATAACAATTCAACTAGTATTGTAGCACTTTGCCGAGCAATTTGTTCTTTACTGCTATTTGTCAAGGTCATCCTCCCCAACAAAGATGCCATCTCGATTTTAACTTCATCAGGACCTGTTTCCCAGGGACATTCCAGAGCCACTTAATATATAATGGAAAAGTTTCTATGTAACTAAATGCAGTAGGATCTCCCCCAATTTACTTTCTGCTTTCTTTTTACTCAATCATTGATCCATGCCAAGAAAAACTCTAGTATTTAAAGAGTTCCTCTTTTTAAAACACTAACAACTTAGCAACTTATAATCACTTAAATAAATCTAATGTGTTCCATATTTTAGACTTCCAAGTTTTCATAAGCTTTGTGTTTGTGGATGTCCAAAAAAGGGGGAAAAAAAAAGAAGAAAAAAAGAAAAGAAAAACTAAACAGGAAATCTATCTAAAAGAAACTACCAAAAGAATAATCATCTTAAAGGAAAATAGACATTAATGTCAGCTTTTTCTAATTCCTACTTTGACCAGAAGTCCTCAGCCAATTATTAATTAAGCTTGATACATCTGCGAGTAACCAATCATTCACGTCCAAACATCCCCATATCAGGTCTCTTTTTTTGGAAAGACAAGAATTTACATAGTGAAAGTACAAAAAAAGTAACTTTAGGGCTTTTGGAGAACAAGAAGAGAAATGATGAGGAAAAAAAATTAGGGTATTGAGAACTGATCAGTCCTCTCTCCCTAGCATTTATTTATATTAAAAAAGAATATAACACAATGACACAAATACCTTTAATACAAAAAGGAGAAAGACATTCCCCCTCAAGCTGGAACATATAAGTCAAAGATACCCAACTTGGAACACAAGTAAAAGCAAGACGAACGAGCTAAGGGCTTGGTTAAGATATCGCCAATCTGATCGCCCAAACGAATGTAGGGAGTGACAATCCGTTTACAGTAACAAGTCCCGAAAGAAGTGATAATCAACCTCAATATATTTAGTCCATTCATGACAGACGGAATTATTGACAATAAAAATGGCGGCCTGGTTATCACAAAACATTTGTATTGGGACAGGAGAGGTAAGCCCAAAATCAAACAGGAGTGACCGAACCCACAACAACTCAGAAGCAGTATGTGCCATAGCACGATACTCAGTTTCAGCACTCGAGCGAGCAACGAAAAACTATTTTTTACTTTGCCATGTGACAAGATTGCCACCAACAAAGGTACAGTATCCCGAGGTCGACCGCCGATCAGATTGACTACCAAGCCCAATCAGCATCACGAAAGTCAACAATAGATAAAGTTGTCGCGAGCCGATATAATAAGCCGCGACCAGGAGCACGCTTCAAATACAGCAAGATACGACAAGCAGTATCCTAATGAGGCTGACGAGGGAAGTGCATAAATTGACTAACCACTCCAATAGCATATGTAATGTCGGGGCGAGTAACCGTGAAATAAATGAATTTGCCAACCAAACGACGATAGCAGCCAATGTCAGAAAAGAGAGCACCAAACTCGGCATTAAGCTTGATGGTGGAATTCATAGGAGTATCAACTGGACGAACACCAAGGAAGCCAGCCTCAGAAAGAAAGTCAAAGACATACTTGCGTTGGGATAAAGAGATGCCGTGAGAGGATCGGGCAATCTCAATCTCAAGAAAGTAACGAAGGAGGCCCAAGTCCTTGATATGAAATTGTTGAGCTAAATACTGTTTCAAGGCAGCAATACCAACCGAATCATCGCCTGAGATAATAATGTCATCAATATAAACAATCAACACAATAGTACCGGCCGAAGAATGATAAACAAATACTGAGTGATCGGATGAGGAACGCCAAAAATCATACTCAAGAACAACAGAACTGAAGCAATCAAATCAGGCACGAGGGGATTGCTTCAGACCATATAAAGCCTTGCGTAAGCGACAAACAAGATTCTCACAACCAGACACAACATAGCTAGGTGATTGAGCCATATAGACTTTTTCCTGTAGATCACCGTAAAGAAATGCGTTCTTAATATCAAGTTAATATAAAGGCCAAGAACGACTAACAGCAACGGAGAGGGAAATGCGAATAGAATTACGACGAGCCACCGAGAAAAATGTCCCCAAATAATGAACTCCATAAGTTTGAGTGTAGCCTTTGGCCAAGAGGTGAGCCTTAAGACGTTTGATAGACCCATCAAGAAGATATTTGGTGGTATAATATACCCAACGACAATTTCTTCTTCCATAGCTTGCTTCGAGCTAGATACAGACAGAGTCTACTCAAGAGAAATGAGAAGAGAAACAGCAAGCAAAGCAGTAGCAAAGGAAAGAAAGCAAGAAGAGACACGAGTATAGGAAACATGCTGTGCAATAGGATGTTAAATACGTTTTTCTCGACGTAATGCAATGGGTAAGTCATCATCACGAGAAAAGGGGGGCATAGCAAGAGCCTCCGACGAAGAAGATGCTGGGGCCAGGCCAAAAGAAACAATGGGCTGATCGCGGGAGCACTAATATATCTACAAAGGGCAAGACGAGGTCAACGACACAAGAAGAGGTAAAGTCGGGGACTCCCCTCACTGCAAGAGAGAAGGTTAGAGGATAATTATTCACTAAACGAGGAAAAAAAAGTAAACTCAAATAAGGTGACATCAGTAATGACAAAGCAGCGACGAGACTGTATAAATAACTGAGAAACACACATTTACGGGCCCGAGGTGAAAGCTTGTCAAGGCCGGGATCAAGAATATGAACAAATGCAACACACCCAAAGACTCGAGTAACCGAGAAAGGAGATGGCGCAGGGTATAGGAGGGAGAAATGAGACTTCTGACGAAAGACAACGGAAGGCATACGATTTATGAGAAGACAGGCAATAAGAATAGCGTTACCTTAAAAATGTTTCGGGACATACACGTAGAAAATCAAGGTACGAGCAACACCTAATAATGACGATGTTTACGTTCAGTAACATCATTCTGTTTAGATGTATGAGCACAATTAGTTTGATCAATAATACCATGATCATCACAAAAAGAAGCAACAACGGACTACTTGTATCCTAAGGCATTATCAGATCGAAGAACTTTAATACGCCGACCAAATTAGGTAAAAATTTCATTATAAAACTTTGTAAGAATAGAAGGTAACTCAAGTCTATTTTTCATCAAAAAAAGCCAAGTCATATGCAAAAAGTCATCAACAAAGATAATAAAATACAAATATCCATTAACAGTAGAAGTTCAACAAGGATCCCAAATGTCTGTGTGGACTACATCAAATGACTCAAACACATGACTATGACTACTACGAGGAAACGAACAAGGGTGATGCTTGCTGAACTGACAAGCGTCACATTCTAAACTAGATACATAAGGCAAAAACGGAATAACTAACTTTAATTTGTCCAATGAGGGATGACCGAGGCAAAGATGCCACTGAAGTGGAGAGATAGAAACACTCAATGCAGATGCGGGGTAACGAGACCGTGGTGTAGTATCCAAGTAGTATAGGCCATCTTTCTCAAGCCTCAAACTAATCATCTTCTAATCTGGAGGCCCTGAAACACACAAGAAGAGGAGAAAAAGTTATCTAACAATTGAAGGTTTTAGTTAATTAACTAACAGATAGCAAATTAAAAGAGAAATCGGGAACAAAAAGACTCGAGAGTAAAGACATAGATGAGGTTAGATGAAAGAGCCCATTAACTGGACAAGATGAGCCATTAGCTAAGACAATATGATGGTGAGTGTGAGTCAAATTAGAAAACAATGAGGGATTACCAAACATATGAAAAGTGGCACCAGAATCTATAACCCAGGTGAGAGGAAAAACAACAGTAGATGCAATGGTACCTGAGTTTGCTAAAGTACAATAGAAGCGAAAGGATAAGCAATGCGTAAAATCTATACCAGCCCACTAAGCTAGGTGGTGAGTGTTCCATGAGGACTAGATGAAAATGCATCCAAACCACTAGAGGAGATAGGCTGTGGATACTTGAGAGTCCCTTCAGTGACATAATGAGCAAAACTAAGCTTACCATATTTCTTCCAACAGAATGATTCTGTGTGATTAGTGCCACCGCAATAATCACACTTCCGATCACCCCGATTACCGGAACAACCACCACCACATGAGCTACCACTAGAAAAACGACTGTTGCGACCACTCTGACTGTTACTACAACTGCCACCAGTTGAGACTAAAGCAGAAGCTTTAGAAATAGGAAGAGGAGATCGCAAGGCAGCAGACTAGTGGCCCAAGGACGAACATAAGAGCCGATAATATGCATTAGCTGCAATAGGTAAAGTCTCACTGACTAGAATCTGATCTTTGAATCCCCGCAAGTTAGGGTCTAAACTAGAAAGAAGACAAGCAACCATAAATCATCCCAATAGCGTCTCTGTTGCACTAAATCTGTGATGAGAGGACGATGTTGGATCAACTGATCCCACAAACTTTTTAGATTGCTATAATATTCAACTAAAGACTTACCAAATTGCTTAGTGTTAAAAATTTGCTCATAAAGTTCGTATACTCGAGAAACATTACTTTGGGTGGAGAAAGAGTTAGCAAGAAAATCCCAAATTTTTTTCGAGGTACCACAAAACTCAACGGTAGTAGTAATATGGGGATCCAAACTATACCACAACCAACTCATAACCACTAAATCAACACTTTTCGAATCTACAAGTTTAGAATCGCACGTTGCAGGAGGAAGATCTATAATATAGATCAACCGTCTCTTCCCTTTAATAAAAACTTTAAATGCATAGACCCAAGTCAAATAATTTAGTCCATATAAAAGCTTAGAGGTAACACAGCGGAGCTAAGTCATCATCTTTGAGATCAAAGGATTTTGTCTCAACCATGGTGAAGAGCAACAAACAAATATGAAGCCAAATATGAATCCAAAGAATACTGGTAAGCAAGCCAAACAGAGAAGAACCAAACAGAGAAGACCCAAACAACAAGCCAAACAGAGCAAACCCAAACAGAGAAGAGTCAGAAAAAAAAAATTACCATGATGCAAGCTAAACTCGACACACAACCAGATCAAAGCGAAATCAAGTCACCGACTGAGATCAATCACAAACAACCAAATCAAGTTGAAATCAAGTCGCCGACTGAGTTCAATCACGAATCAGATCAGTCACGAACCAAAATCGCAGTCAAACTCACACGCAAACCAGATCACGAAACAGATTAACACCGTCAACTAAAAGAGACGACCAAGAGAGATGAACACCATCAAATCAAGCACAGATCTTAGCAAAACAAGCACAATCAGCACCTAGAGAGTTGATCTGGACAATCGAAAATCACAGAGTAAGGCACGAGGAGAAGATCTAGTGGCTAAGGTTTTCAACGGCTAGGGTTTCTGAAAAAAAGGCTTCAAGGGCTCGAAAAAGGTATCAAATGAAGCTAAAAAACTCTGTAAAAATCTCAACAATTACCACAAACCTAGGACGAAGCTGTCCATGTAGTCGGCAACCATCGGCGTCCGTACCACTAGCGACATCATGCTGACGTCATCGTACAGTAGATGACGTCAGCACATCGTTTCTATCTCACAATGCGTTTCAGAATGGTAAAGATAGTTCTAGGGTTGGATTGATGCTTTAACACCAAGTGAGAGTGTAAAGAAAGTATTTTTAAGGTTTTGAAGAAAGAGAAGATGAGATAAAAATTAGGGTTTATGAATATAATCACTCGCAGCTCCCTGACATCTATTTATATTAAATAAACATACGACACAACGACACAAATACCCTTAATACAAAAAAGAAAGACTTTGACAAACACCAAGGAAGGCACGGACAAAACTATAACTGCTCTTGCATTACCCTTAATATCGAACTCCGAGCATCACTGCATGCCAGATCCGAAAAGTGGAACGAAAGAAAAAGATACCTAACTACAACTAAAAGAGAGATCCCGCCCGTTATATCCTCGTCTTTCCTTGATTGTGTAACGATGGTCCATTCCTTACCTCTTCCTAGCCAACAACTATAACATAAATCATCATAGTAACCTTTATACATATCTTACCCTAATAAACATCTACTAATTGCACTATAACCTCATTTTGGCTTCATCACCATTAAATTATTAGTGCAAGTACAATGACCCCCTTGAGGATTATTACTTAAATTATTACTTAAATATATACAAGAAGTATATTCCCTCTCGTTGAAGCCAAATATTTTGGATTTATGGAGATCTTGACTCTTGAGAACACATTTAGAAATATAGGTCCATAGAACTCTTATTTAACGGATTAAATGTCACATAACTTAAAAATAAATCGAAAGATCTAAACACTTGACCTATACTTTTTGAATGCACAACCAAAACTATTTTTGTAGGGTTTAACGAGCTATGGAAACCTATCCATAGCCCATTTTTTGTGAGTTGACAGCTCGACAAAAATCCTTTTTCCCCGACCTAATTATCAAAATCAAAAATAAATTAAATTGAATCAACTACATTTCAAGGAGGATTCAAAAAATTAATAACTACGATAAAAAGATAAAACAAACAAAAAGCAACCTTAAAAGTTTTAAATTAGCCTCCTCAAACTCTTCTTGAAGTTCCTTCTGTTGTTCCTCAATCTCAAATTCCTCAGCCTACAGAAACATAGATATCAAAAGCATATATAATATTTCATAACTGCTAAGTACAAAAGAAAGAAGACAAAATGATGCTTTATAATAGTAACCATATCATTCGAAGTCTCACCAAACAAATGACCGATAAAGTTGTCTAACGGAAGAGGAGGTCAGGAAAATGCATTCATAGTCTTGCAAAAAGTACTAATGGGAGCGAATTATAACAAGCATTACTTTTAATTGTGGAAGTTTTGTGCAATATAAGATATGGGACATGACTTGACTAGCATATCCTCACACACATTACCCTAGGTGATAGTGGATAAATTGACCATTTTGCACAGGATGATACTTACTATGCTTTTGGTCAGGAAGTTTATTATGATATTCATTGATTAATTGATTCCAGTCATAAGCGAAAGCATTAACTAATGTAAAGGAAGCAAATTACCATTCGACCTTTGAAGTCCACATTGAAATTCAATTTTTTTTCTAAAGCTTTTGAAGTCATAAATTACATTTGATAATCTACTAACTAATTCATCAGTATTCGAGTCAGTTCAGCCTTACACCCCTGAAGCTTAAGGGATACAATTTTCCAATGAAAGGTTTAATTAATGAAGTTTACAGTTACAGAAATTCTCACTAGCCTTTTGGTTACTATAAAGTAATCTGGAGCAATTGGAGGAAAATTTGTCATCATTAAATAAATGCACTTCGATTGGCGCAAAGGAGAAAACTTGGGCTGCCAACTTCTGAACACTCGAGTTCGAGTCCAATAAAGTGTCTGTTCCTTATCTGAACTAATTGGAG
>JAULJZ010106907.1:0-11678 GCA_032270985.1 Heliamphora pulchella
CATCGTCGGAGGGTCTGGTGTTTTCCGACTAGCACGAGGAATTGCCACCGCGAAGACGTATTGCTTCAACACCACCTCCGGCAATGCTATTGTAGAATACAATCTTGTTGTCATTCACTATTGAATGATCATTGGTTCATACATCATAATAAAAATAATTTGTACATGTAAAAACAATTACAAATACCATAAAAAAATGAATTTCAACCATTTCTATTATGCTTGTAAAATTCACTAGTGTTGTGAATTTTATATGTATATAAATGGCTGGAATACATCTTTTTATAGTTGCTTCGTGATTGATTTTTGTGTATATAATATTAATAATAATATACAATTAATGTCAAAGTCATGACATGAATAGTTTCTTGAAATATTTATATTCTTTTACAAATTTTGATATGTGACACTTGTTCTTGTGAGTTTAGTTTAATATATTGCAGGGTATTATATGGACATCGATTGGACATTGCCGACTGGCCTTGTAGACGAAGATAGGTTATTGTCGACAAATTTAGCGTGTCGTTGATGGTAACTATTAGCGATGATGATCTTTGTAGGTGAATATAGGTCATTAGCGATGATTCTATCGTCGGTAAATGGTAACCTTTATGCAAGAATGTGAAAATTGTCGTGGTAGATCTTCCTAGGGGATTAGCAACGAAGGGGCAACGAAATTTAGATTCTCAAAAAATATTTTTGGCGATCAATTTTGTGTTTTGAGCGACAACTCTCTTGTTGCAGTTGATGTTTTTTCTTGTAGTGAAAAGTATATATATATATATATATATAATTTGTTTTCATTTTCCCCATGTATATTCCCAAAACATGGAAATACTTTATATTCATCTTAATGCAAAGTATATAAATTCTCATGCATAGATGCAGAGCATGAGAATTTCACGTGTATAATAATTTCTCAAGTAGGAGCATTAATGCGTTGAAAATAAATTAATTACATTTATACTTTTGTGATAATTTGAAAAAATGAGAAATATTCTAAAATTTATTTTTATAATATTTTAAAAATATGAAAAAAAAACTATCTTAAAGCAGAGTACGAGAAATTTCTCATACTATGATATAGATGATTCTCAGCATATTTTTCACCCCTGTGATATTATTAGTTTTGAGTAAAATAAACACTTAAATATAAAAGCTTCTTATTGTAGAAATCTTTTAACAATATGATTTTTTTTCCATATATGATATGCATTGTAATACAAATCAATTTAAAATATGTTTAGAACACATAGAAGGAAAAAAATAACTAAAAGAAAATAAGAGAAATTCAAAAAATATAATCATATTTCTAAGTTTGATTTTGCCAAAAGAAAAAACAATATTGGAGAATCAGTATAACAAGATAGAACATATTGATATTATATCCATACAGATGTTAAAAATTTAACCCTTGAAATAAGACAATTTTGATCTTGCATTTTGTTCTTTCTCTTTTCTCATATTTTTCTATGTAAAAAAATAAAAAAAATATTCATTCCCTGTTTGTGCTATCTAAAAAATATATCATGTTCTTTTTTTTTTACAAAAAGAAAGTTAGCTTTTAAAGTATACCATTTTTTTTTTAATGCCGACTAACTTTTTTTGAAGAAAAAAAAGTCCATGCACACCTCAAATTAACTTTTTTCTTCGAGCAAAATGACTATAATATCTTTAATTAAAAAGTTAATTCAACCTTCAACAATAAAAAAAGATGTGTTAATATTTCGAACATTACAATTTAAAAGTAAAAGGGAAGAGCATATTAGTAGATATTTAAACAAAAAATATAACCAAAAAAACTAACTTAAAAAAATTATTACAGACATGCTAACTTTTTTTCTTTTTCTCTTTTGTTAAAAAAAATCAAACTTCTTGAAAGCAAAATATTTTAGACATCCCAAATAGAGTTTACTTCTCTTTTTATTAATCTATTAAAAAAACATTTTAGCTTTTACTTTTATTTTTTTGTTTATCTATTTTTAACTTCATAAATTAGCGAACTAACAAAGTCATATCTTTAATTGAGTGTCTTAAAATTAGTCAATTAACTAATTATTAAATTATTAATATTACTTTATATTTTACTCTTAAATTAGTTAAATTAAATAATTGGGTACCTTTAGCACTGATGATAACTACTATCAAACGCTCTATGTTTTAAAATTCTTATAAAGTTTATTGTTAAATTATTGAGTTGACTTTTTTTTTTTACTATTTTACCAAACAAGATTTTATTGTTCCAAACTTTATATTCTTATTTTATAATAATTTTATAATTATAAATTTTATTTGATAGTTCACAAGTAAATTTGTAAATAAAATATAAAGCAATAATTAATTATTAGTACTATATTAGAGACCTGTTATGAGATAGATCAAATCAATAATAGAATAATCTTGCAAATTCGTTTTTTGAAAATTGTTAAATAATCGGACAGATATACTCTTTTATTTCTTGCTTTCTCTCTATTTCTCTTTAGGCCAATGTTAGGGTTTTATCTCCTTCGATCTCTATTTCCTCCTCGATCTCTCCCAAACAAAGATAGCAACAAGGTAGCAAAGCGATGGTGAGGCGGCCTTCCCACACTCTATTTTTTTGTTTCTCTCTCACTTCATTCTTTTTCGTTTTCTGTGTTTCTCTCTCTCTACATCCTTTTTCGTTTTCGGCCAGGCAGAAAACGAGAGCAACCGTCGCGACCAAGACGGTGATGCCGCTATTCACGGCGGCCAGTGACGCCAATGAATCTAGACCAAGAAGTCCCGTGAAGTAGGTTCGATTTTGCAGGGTGAAGGAGGATCGAACACCGATTGTACCCTCCGTATCACCTTCAGGATCATCAGATTATTCTCCCGAGGCCTACCCCAAGCAGATCCAGTTTGTAATGTAAAAATTAGATCCAGTTTGCAATGTGAGTTTAAGTTCTCAATTACACATTTTTGTAATGTGAGTTTAAGTTCTCATTCTTATTATATAATAAGTTTTCATTCTCATTATACATTTTGTAATGTGAGAATTGCGATGATCAAGCTGGATCTGTTTTTGTAATTTGAGAGCTGCGATGATTATACATTTTGTAAAAAATTCTCATTCTCATTATGTGAGTTTAAATTCTCATTTATATATTTTGTAATGTAAATTTAAGTTCTCATTCTCATTATATATTTTGTAATGTGAGAACTGCAATGATTATACATTTACATTTTACAATGTGACTGATGAGGTGGCAGTGGCGAGGCGACAGCGATGTTGGGACGGGATCTGAGCAGAAACGCGACGAGCTCGAATGAGATAGTTAGAAGAAAGGCACATTTAATAAAACATATTACAAAAAAATTTAATGAAATACAAGTTTTAAAATGGGACTTATTCTTAAATTGCTTACCAAAATAGGAGGGACTGTTGGCTTGATGCCCCAAATATAAATTATGAAGAGAGGCTAGGTGCCCATAGGTGAGCACCCCTACTACCCTTATCACTCCTTCACATGATCAAGCGCTTAACATACTTGAGTCGTGAGCATGTTTTTGTTTTGGTGCATCCTGTTACCAATTGATCGGTAACCTTAGCAATACTATTATATTATTAGTGTACTGTTTTTTGTATTAAAAGTGATTGGTTGAGAGTCGAATAATTTAAGAATAAATAATAAATTATTTAATTTGACTTGACTTTAGTGAAATTAAATTTTTTCATATAAAAAATGTTCAAAATAGTCACCGGACGAAACAACTTACCTCCATAAGAATGGAATACTCCACTATATGAGGTATTAAGTTAGTTGAAGAAGATTTTTAAAACCTACTCTAAGTGGTTGCTAAACGTCGGTATATGTATGAGATTATTTTCAATAGTCATATTTTTTTCTTTCTAATCACACATCCAAACATAATTTCAAAGTGTTCACGTCAAATTACATTCACCTCGACTAATTATTGAAAGACTAATCTCATTGTTGCAGTAATAAAAAGTTTAATTAAATTTGAGACAAAATCTTATATAAATTTATCTCATATGTTCCAAAATTATGTGGTTAAGAAGAACTTAACAATACACTAATATGAAACTTGCCAGTAAATATATGCTATTAAAAGTGTCCGAAACTATATAATTTCCAACAGGGTCTGCAGCGTTACTCTGGTGGTATTTTTTACTTAAAGTTTCTTTTAATTTCTTTTTCCACGCTAAATTTTATCCGAAAAAAGATGAACCATTCTCTTTAGTCTATCATTTTTCCTAACTAATGGTGGATTGCGATTAGTACTTTGGTTATTTAATTAGCCTAAGTAAATATGTTCCTTAATGGAGTTTTCATAGGAAAATGAGGTCTCCTATAATTTTATTTATACATGTTGATTACTGATTAGTACTTTGTTTTTTAATTCTTTCTCCTTTGGGATCACATAATTTCTTTTATAAAAAAGCCAACTTTTAAGCTATACTTTTTGATTTCTTTAAAAAGCCAAATAATGTTTTTTTCATTATTTAATCTTAAAAAAAAAAAAACTTATACACATCCTAAGTAGTATAACTTTTTTTGAACTAAAATTATTATAATACTCTTAATTAAAAAAATAAATTCTCCTCAAAAAACAAAAAAAAAAACTGTACCAAAATCTCAAATACTATAATTTAAAAGTAAAAAAACAATGGTATATTAGACATTTTAATAAAAAATAAAAAAAACAAAAAAACTACTATAAAAAATTATTTTAAACACCCTAATTTTTTTAATAAAGCTAAATTATTTAAAAACTAAACTTTTTAGACATCTCAAACAAATATCATTTTTTTATTCCTCTCAATTGCTTTCATTTGGTTTGTTTCTCTCTCTCTCTCTCTCTCTCTCTCTCTCTCTCTCTATATATATATATATATATATATAGGTGAACTAACTCCAGAACTTTTGATTTCCATCACCTCCCACCTCAGTTGCATCAATTCAACTTTATTTGTTTAATTTTTCGATCTGTTCAAACGATATTTTGCAAAAAATTATTGAAAAGAGATTATTAATGTTCTATTGAGTCAAACAAAGGTGTCTTTATAATTTTTGTTGAGTGGGACTTCACATAAGTTCTATCGAATACATGTCTCGTCAAGCAGTTGATTATAACACTTGGCAGTGAACTAGTAAAAGGGAGAAAAATTCAACTGTCCACTCAAACAAATAACTTTCATGGCGCTCCTACTAATAGAACAGTCGAAGGCAACCATTGATTCGAGAACATGAATGGTATTTTTTTTTAAAAAAACTTGTGGAGAAAAATGATCCATCGCTTATAAATAGGTTGATCATGGAGGATCAATCATCGTCAATACTCGGCAATAGCCTTTTCATTTTTTCATATTTAGAATTAGACTTAGATTTAAAATTTTAATTTTTTTGCACTGTAAAATTTTCATTTCATTAGCAATAAAATCTTTCTTTTATTTTTGTTCAAGTTTTTGTACTTAAGTTTAAATTTTTTCCAATGAAATCTTAAAACAACGCATCGGATCATAACACAGTTGCTTGATAAAGATTTTTCTGTTGATCTGGACAGGAAACAATTTAATTGATTAACAATATTTTAAAGTGTTCGAATTAGTTTATCGGCGTCTCGCACCGGGATGAATACAATTTTTCATTATGTATTATTACTTCACCAACTATGTAGTGCTCATTTGCGAAATTTAAGTAGATTTTTTTTATAAAAAAAAAATTAAATAAAAAAATAATATTTTTGTTAAGATGTGACTTTAAGTTAAAAGTACATAAATAAAATGTGCCTTTTTAACTATGGACATTTTTAAAACTTTCAAAAAAAGTTTAAAAATGGCTTTAAGGTACAAGCCAAATGAGGCCTAATTTTGTTGGAAGAGTAGGGGTGAACATGGGTCTGTCTAGGTCGGTTTGAGATTTAATCCAGAATCAATCTGATGAAAATTGGTTCTAAAATATTAAACTCAGAATCGAACCATCCATGCTTTAGAACCAACCAATCCAACCCAAATAAAGTCGGGTTGGATTGGGTTGGAACCGTTGTTCAATTAAATTAAATATTTTTTTAATAAAATATTATAAAGTAATAATATATGCCTTATTCTATGAGCGATTTAATTTTTTGTATAAGATCTCAAGATGAGCGACTAAAATTATACTCCTCTTGTTTTTAATTTACACATTTTTAACTATAACTAAGGGCATAAATAATATAAATTATAGTTTTATGTGATTTATATATTATTTTTCGGGTCTCATGTTAGGTCAGTTTAAAAAACTCTTAATCCGAGAACCAAACTAACTATATCGATTTAATATTTTTAAAACCCAGAGCCCAACCCATTACTTAACATAATCGAACCAACTCAACCCAACCTATAGAGGTCAAATTGGGCTGGTTCATGAATTTTTCGGGTCTATTGAACGAGCAAATATTCAATACTTTTGAAGCAAGCTTAGGTGGTACTCCAACTTCACAATTATTGGTGTGTTTAGTGGGACCTATCACCTTTTTATTATTATTTTATTCAACATGTAAAAATGTGTCATTCAGTGATTTGAATGAAGTATTACTCCAAGAGCATTGAATAATTATTCCTATTGAACACCCCTATGGAAGCAGGGCAGATTCAACTTTGGATCAAGGAATCATGTGCCTCACCTAGAATTTGAATTTTTTTTTATTATACTAATAAAATAATTATATATTTTGTAAATAACATTTGTGACTCATTTGGAATTGAGAAGTGAAAATTGTAATCTAATTTAATTCATGTTAGAGCAGTGAAAAAGTTTGTGAGAGCATTGAGAGGCGTCGATGCCGACAAGGTGATGAAATCGACGAGACAAGGTGACGACGCCAACCAGACAATTGACGGAGACAGACGCCGACTGAGATAGATCCCGACGCCAACAAAGAAAAACAAGTACGCCGACGCCGGCGGTTAGCCCTTTTTGTCTCTCACAGTTACTTTCTCTTGTAATTTCCATGAATCTGAAAAATAGTGGGTACTTTTTGTTTTTGTTTTCTCAACTTGTTTTTCATATCCAATCTTGTACAATTTTTCGAATTTGAATAGGTTTTTATACCGATGATGCATATCCAGTGAGTTTGTTTTATTTTGCAAGAATTTTTAATATTGCCTGAAAATTCCTTATTTTCATTTTGGCTTAGTTATTTTTGTCAATTATAATTTAATACTATTATAAAGAACCTCATCTACTTCTTTCATTGATGAATTTATTTATGTATATTTATATTTTTTGATCAGCAAGAATTTTTAATATTGCCCTCTTGGTTCATAGGTGTTGATTTATAAATTAGGTTGACTTCTTTTGCTTATTTATTTTTTATTATTCTTTATTTTTTTAAATAGTTATGGAGAAATATTTTTTAAAAAAATTACAGTTAAAAAAAAAATTCTGAAAAAAAAAAAAAATCTCAACTCTCAAAACAAAGTCAATGTAAAAATCAACATAGCAAATCTTTTCAAAGATTCAGAACTACAGTTTTGGGTGAATATTTATGTTTTTGTGCCCCAAACTAAATTTTTAGCTCCATCACTGTACGGAAGAGTATTGATTGAAGCTAACTTGAAGTGGGGATTGATTCTATTGCCAAATATGAGATAGCTGCGTCGTAGTCAATAACTAAGTGTAAGGCCTCATTTGGTAATTAGCTTAAAGTTGGTTTAACATAAAACTTTTTGTATTTTTGCTTTAAATTTTAAAAGTCAAAAAGCCTATTTTTCTAACTCAGGCTGTTTAACCTTTTTGCTTTTCATTATACAAATCTAATTTTTATAAAAAATTATATTTTTAAAATATTATCATCAAAATTACAACCAAGATCCAAATTAAATATAAAATTATCTAAAAATAAAATTTAAAAAATTATAATAATTTTAAGCAAAATTTTTTTTCTTTTGACTTAAAATCACTTCATATTTATCTCAAACAAACTTTTAGCTTTTGGGACTTAAAGTGTCTTTAAGTAAAAAATCTAACTTAAAGTTAAATTGCCAAATAAGTCCTTAAGTCTAAAATCTTGCTTACATGTACTTTATTTACTTATTTATTATTTATATCTTGGTTTTGTTTTGCTCGGATTTAAAGTTAAAATTTTAATTTTTAAGTCACAAAAAATTAACTATTAAATTACAATTTAATTTTTCTCTATGAATGGTGACTGTAAAGTTACTTTTTTTAACAAACGAATTTTGCACTTGTTTAAATTAAAACTAGAAAATAAAAACTTTAAATTTAAACCAGATTACAAACGCTTTGTTTGTAAAAGTCAATAGCAATAGTCCTAGTACCCAAAATAAAAAAATAAAAAAAAACAATAATAACTATTCCAGGAGGAACATATCTGCTACTTTGTCAACTTATCCACCCACTACCCCAAGATCTATATATTTACTATATATTTACTAGCTCCTCTCTGCTCAACCCTTATTATTTTGTAAACAGAAGAGAAAGAGAGAAAGAGAGAAAGAGAGAAAGAGAGAAAGAGATCTTGATGGGAAAGATAGCTATAATTATCTTGTTCTGCTCAATGGCCATAGCCATGCCGATGGTCCGCGGCATCGACAAAGACCCTCAAGCAGTGGATCGTTGGTTCCAAAATCTCCCTCAAATGAAGGAAAAGGTAACAAAGCTTCACTTCTATTTCCATGACACAGTGAGTGGCAAGAACCCAACTGCGGTTCTCGTGACTCAACCCAACACGACTAGCTCCAAATCACTCAACCCGTTCGGGTCAATTTTCATGATGGATGACCCACTCACAATTGGGCCCGAGCCCAACTCCACGTTAGTGGGCCGAGCCCAGGGGATATATGCTGGCGCTTCGTTGAAGAATGATGGCCTACTCTTGACCTTAAACTATGTCTTCACTACTGGAGCTTACAATGGTAGCACGCTTAGTATTCTTGGCCGAAACTCGATCTTTGATTTGTACCGCGAATTGCCCATCGTAGGAGGGTCTGGTATTTTCCGACTAGCACGGGGACTTGTCGCCGCAAAGACATATTGGTTTAACACCACCACCGGCGATGCTATCGTAGAATACAATGTTTTTGTCATTCACTATTGAATGGTCATTGGTTCATACAACACAATAAACTTTGACTTTTATGGGGTAATATTGTTGTGTTTTGAATTATCCACCCAATAAATAGTAAGAATTTATTAAAAGATTATTTTTCTATACATTATGGAATGCTTATGAAATAAAAACCAATACTAAAAAGATTTGAAAGAAATTTTGACTTTCGTAGTGCAAAATGCCTTAACACTTGATGGATTTAATTTGTATCTTGGAGTCCTGAGTTTTCTTTCTGAATTCAAAAGACAACTCTGAGAGATTGTAGGTCTTTGGACAATTAAGTTTTTTATTTTTATCTCTTGACAAAGAAAGTAAAAAATAAAAAATAATGCCTTAGCTGTTGGAAACTTGATGAATGACCACAAAAGCCAAATTAGCTGCATGATGTATATAAGCACATAGAAGTTGTTGCAATAGTAAAAAATTTAAATTTGTTGTTTTAGTTGGCCTATAAATACAGATGCAATCCATCAAAGATAATTGAAAGAAGGTTGCAGAAAAATATATGCATAATTTTTTGAAATCAATGATATAATAGTTGTGGAAGATCATTAAGTTGGACATTTTCTTTACTTATGAAAAGTTTTTAAAATTTATTGTTAATTTCGCAATCTCTAACTCTACTTACGAAAAGTTTTAAAATTTATAGAGCGTGCAAGTCTACATCTACCTACTGTTACCAAACCCAGCAACCTCTTTTGACTTAAAATACCAAACGTGGAGTTGAAAATGTTTGTAGATATCCAAACAGCTTCCCTGCCACTTGTAAAGCTTTTAATGGTATTAAATAATTAAGGCCATCTATTGATTCTAGAAGAAAAAAGTTTGTTTCTTTGTAATAAAATGATGGAATCACCAACAAAAAGTATGTGATCCAGAACAAGTGGTCAAGACATTTTTAAAGCAATTGAATTGACAAAAGTTAAAAAAGAAATTAAGAGATTGACTATGATTTGTTTTTAGAATTTTTCATTTAGAAATTATTTCCATTTTACATTTTTTTTAATTTTGGTGCCACCAATTTTGGCACGTCAATATTTTTCTAGTCATGTTCCTAATAGTGTATTCTCCTGATCGCCTTTTGTTCTTCGGTTATGTGGTTGGTGCTGAAGGAATTCATGCTAACGAAAATAAAATGCGAGCAATTTGAGAATGGTCAACACCTAAGACTGTTAGGGATGTTTAAAGTTTTTATGGGTTGGCCACTTTTTACAAGCATTTCATTCGAAACTTTAGTACCATTATGACACCAATCACAGAGTGTATGAAGAAATAAAATATTTTGTGGGTAAAGATGTTGAGACGAGATTTGCCGTGATCAAAGAAAAGTTGTACATTGCATCACTACTAGCTCTACCCTATTTTAAGAAGGTCTTCAAGGTGGAGTGCAATGCTAGTGGAGTGGACATTGGAGCCATTCAAAAATAAGAAGGAATACCATTAGCTTTCTTTAGTGAGAAGCTAAGTGAAACTCAACAAAAGTGGAGTACATATGATCAAGAATGCAATGCAATGCAATGGTTCGAGCTTTAAAGCATTGGAAACACTACTTGATACAGAGGGAGTTTGTGCTTTATACCGACCATCAGGCTTTAAAGTTTATTAACAGCCAAAAGTATCTTGACAATATGCATTTTCAATAGTCTACCTTTCTTCAAAAGTTTTCTTTCACCATTCAGCACAAGTCAGGGGTTCTGAATTGAGTTGCAGATGCATTGAGCCGCGAAGCTAATTTGATAGTAACCTTGGCCCATGACGTTGTGGGCTTTGAATTCTTGAAGGAGATATACAACGATGATGCGGATTTCATTGAGATCTAGGCTAAGTGTGTTGAGAAACAGTTTGCTAGTGATTTTCATATAACTGATACTAATTTCGAGGTAATCAACTTTGCGTTCTTAGGACTTCACTGTGAGAAAAGTTAATTTGAGACCTACATAGTGGAGGAGTGAGTTGGCAGCTGGGAAAAGACAAGACTATTGCAAGCTCGGAAGAGCGGTACATTTGGCCTCTATTAAAGAGAGATGTTGGTAATTTTTCAGAAAGGTGTTATACGTGCCAGGTATCTAAAGGATACTCTCAAAATACTGGTCTTTATATGCCTTTACTTGTTCTTAACAATATTTGGGAGAATTTGTCCATGAATTTTGTGTTGGGCTTTCCTTGTACCTAATGAGGAGTCGATTATGTGTTTGTGATTGTTAACATGTTTTCTAAAATGACTTACTTTATTCCTTGCTAAAAGACATCAGACACCTCTTGTATAGCTAGGCTGCTTGCATGGAGTTCCATAGTCGATTAAATCTGATCGAGACGTAAAGTTTCGTTGCCATATTTGGGTAACCTTATGGAAGATGTTAGACAGAGATTACCAATCAAAATCTGGACAACTTAATTCGTAGCATCTTTGGGCATAAGCCGAAGCAGTGGAATTACACTCTGCCACAAGCTGAGTTTGCCTATAATAGTGTCATTCACAATGCCACTAGAAAATAACTTTTCTCTTTGGTATACATGACACCTCCAAGACATGCAGCAGATCTAATTCGACTATCACGAGCTCCAGACGTTAGTGTTGCTGC
>JAULJZ010106918.1:0-11677 GCA_032270985.1 Heliamphora pulchella
ACTTTGATAATTGTCTTTAGATTTTCGTTTTGGTGCTAGAATTGTTATTCTATTTTGGAAGAATGTAAGACTTGTAATCGTATTTCTATTGGAAGTTTATGGATTTTTTCTTTAAGATTAATAGTATTGGTGTTTTGAGAAAAAAACAATTTGGTCTAATAATTCTTTCTAAAAGAAAATAAATTAAAATTACCAATATTGACGTTTCTGTAATTTGGGGCGTCAAATGACTCCCATGCCCTCTACATAACTATCAAAAGTCTTACCCGATAAGCTCTTTGTCAAGGATCTGCAAGGTTGTCTCCTGATGCAAGCTCTATGTCTGACTGGAAATCTGAGTTTGTGTACTCCAAAGGTACTAGACTGTCTGCCTGGTAAACTAACATATAATCCTTAGTCCTTTCAGGTACTTGATTATATTCTTTACCGTAGTCCAATGCTCTTGTCCTGGTTTAGATTGATATCTGCTAACCAAGCCAACGACAAAGTAGATGTCGGGTCTAGTGCAAAGCATAGCATACATGAAGCTTCCTACTGCCAAAGCATAAGAAACTGCCTTCATCCTCTCTATCTCATCAAGTATCTTAGAACACTAATCCTTGAATAGAGTGATTCCATGCCTGAAAGGGAGAAACCCTTTCTTGGAATCCTACATGCTAAAACGAGCAAGGATATCATCGATATACTTTGCTTGTGATAAGCCCAACATCCTTTATTTTCGATCTCGCACAAGCTTGATCCCAAGGATGTGACTGGCTTCTCCCAAGTCCTTCATATCGAACTGCCCAGATAACCATACTTTAACCATAGATAATGCCCCCACATCATTTTCGATGAGCAAGATATCGTCTACATAAAGTACTAAGAAGATCACCATGCTTTCTTTACGCTTTTTGTACACACAGGATTCATCCAGACTTTGATCAAAACCATAAGACTTTATAACTTGATTAAACCGAGTATTCCAAGATCTCGATACCTGCTTAAGCCCATAAATGAATCTTTTAAACTTACACAACATGTGCTCCTGGCCCTTTGCAATGAATCCTTCTGGTTGTATCATATAGATACACTCGTCAAGGCTTCCGTTAAGGAATGCTGTCTTGACGTCCATTTGCTAGATTTCGTAATTGAAATGAGCAGCAATAGATAAAAGAATCCGGATAGACTTAAGCATGGCTACCGGCGAAAAGGTTTCCTCATAATCGATCCCTTTTTTCTGAGTGAACCCTTTAGCAAAAAGCCTAGCTTTGAAGGTTTCAACATTTTCGTCTACTCCTCTCTTCCTCTTATAGATCCACTTGCATCCAATAGATTTTATCCTTCGGGTGGTTCTACAAGTTCCCAAACTTGATTGGAATACATAGATTCCATCTCTAAATTCATAGCCCTTTGTCAAAGATTTGCATCTTTGTCTTGTAGTGCTTCATTGTAGTTACATGGCTCGGTATCTAGTTTTGTCGGAATCTTGTCAAAAGACTCTCCCAAGAACATATACTGGTCAGGTTGATGAATAACCCGCCCACTACGACGAGGCACTACCTGTGTCTGTGTACTAGCAGTAACAGGCTGTGCAGAATCTGAACCATGTGCATCAGCACCTTGTTCTTGATTTGCACCTGTCCCGATAATCCTCCCACTACGACGAGGTAATGAAATATTAGTGACTTGTGGTTCCTCTTCCATTCTACTGGTATTTACTCTCAGTTCTTCCAGAACAATTTTGCTTATTGGGCTTGTGATCCATAATATAATCCTCTTCCAAGAATCGAGCATTAGTGCTGACAATGACCTTCTGATCCTTAGGATTATAAAATAGACCTTCTGATCCTTAGGATTATAAAATACACCATTCTACTGTGGAGTACTAGGTGCAGTTAACTGGGATGTAATCCCCTCTGATGACAAGTAGTCCTTAAACTCTCCAAAGTGGTATTCTCTACCACGGTCGGATCGTAGTGATTTGATACTTTTACCTTGACGCTTGTCTGCCTCCGCCTTGAATTCATTGAATTTCTCAAAGCATTCAGACTTACGGTGCATTAGGTAAATGTATCCATACCTTGAGTAGTCATCAATAAAACTAACGAAGTACTCAAAGCCACCTCTAGCCCAGATTGTGATAGGACCACACACATCAGAATGAACCATCTTCAATGGTTCTTTAGCTCTATAGCCTTTAGCCGAAAATGGCTTCTTGGTCATCTTACCGTCTAAGCAAGATTCACAGATTGAAACTGCCTCCACTTCAAATGAACTCAAAGGTCCATCTACTGCCAGTCTTTTTATCCTTTTTAGATTAATATGACGTAAGTGTAAGCGCCAAAGAAACATTTGGTTCATTAAAAAAGTAAACTTTCTTATATGGTAAATTAGATGTGTTATTCATTTCAGTTAGTTACAGTATAGGAGATATTGGAGTAATAATATAAAGATCATCCACCAATGTACCAGAACAGATAACTCATTTATTATCCTTAATAATCACAGAGTTATTAAAATAAACAAAATATCCATCATTAGCCAATCCAGAAACAAAAACTAAGTTTCTTCTAATGGCAGGTTTATAAAGACAATCTCTCAATATTAAAACTCGATCTCTACTAAAACTGAGAGTGGCATCTCCTACTGCAACTACTGTTATCTTTGTGTTATTGCCCATATGTAGGTAAATCTTTCCATCACTAAGTTGTCGGGTTTCCTAGAAGCCCTGCAATGAATTGTAAACATAATTAGTAGCTCCTATATTTACACACCAGGTACCGGTAGATAACACCGCTAAATATGTTTCCACAATCAGTGAACAAAAATTACCCTGTTTGTTCTGGCCTCTGAGAAATACTGGATATAGATTTTTCCAGTGCCGGGTCTGGTTGCAATGAAAATATCTGCCTTTCGACTTTTTCACACTAGTCTGTGGCCCACTAACTACCCTTGAAATCGTGTCTCCCTGTTTTTGAACATTTTCCTTTTTCATGCCTTTTAGCCCAAAGAAGAACTTTTTTTAGAAATAATCACATTTCTTGGTATTGAAAGAATACCATTTGTAGTTAAAGCTATATCCAATTTACATTTTCAGTTAACATAATTTGGTCCCGTTAGTTTGTTTTTCTTTGAGTATTAAAGCGACTGGGTTGAAATCTATTTTAATCCAGGGAATCACATAATTAAATAAAATCGTTAATTATAATGAACAAAACTTTGAATTCATTTTAATTTTGTTCCCTCTACCATTTTAAAATCAATTCGCCAGTAGCCTGGTAACCTGAGAATAGCATGCCACGATGGGTGGACGTCTACTATTCATCATCAGACTAGACAGGCCAATTCTTTTTAATTTTACTATCTTGGCAAATGACCATGCCAAGTAAAAGTAAATAGCTGATATAGTTTTGGTCCAGTATATAATAGCAGTGACTCAGATGGAGAGAATACTATTATATACAGGTAAGTGTTAACCATCACCTAATCTCAAATCAATCGCTTCGCAATGAACCCTTTAGATAGAGAAGTGATCTACACTAACAATTATCTAAAATTATCCCTAAAGGAGGTTTGTACTGGCGATATCGCAATTAATCTGTTCGATGGAGAGGGAGGCCTTACTACCAACACGCATGGTTTAATTGCATCGTCTACAAACTGGTGATGGAGACCGCGGGATTTATCTGTGAATAAATTCTCTCTCCGACTTAAATTTTTAAAATATTTTTTAGGGTTATAAAAATTCGTTTAATTAAAATAAATTTATTAATTTCAAAAGCCACACGATATGAATGAATCAAATATTTTTTCGTGTACAATATTCTAAATATTCTGGTTTATCAAACCATCTTTTCGTGTTTAAATGCGTAACAAATAAAATTTAATAAATGCACAATTTTTTATTAAGCTTTTCAGCTAAGGTAGTGATTAAAGGTATTTATTTATTTTATTTTCCATTCCACATTTTTCAAAAAGTAATAATTTATTTCGATTAATCATTTTTCCATTTAATTAATTTAAAATCTAGAATTAATTCCCACATTTTTCCAAGATATCTAATTTTAAAAAAAATCTTAAACGTGATATTTTGTAAAAAATAAAATATCTAAAATTTTTCCATCTAATTAATAAATTAATTGAAAAAAACATAATTTTATTTTTATTACAAAATATTTTAATTAAAACCGAATATTCAAATTAATTAAATTAACAGGATAAATAAAACCAATAAATATCATCCACGCAGTTAATAAAGAATCAAATACAAAATAAATATAAATATCCTAGTTTTATAATCCATCTAAAACTCTAAAGAGTTTCAGTTTACTGTTAAGAGATAAGCTGCAATAATCCTATTCTGAATCTGCTTCATGTGTCCAGTTTGTATCAGAACTCCTTGATACTACTTGATATATCAATATATATCATATCAGTCTCGTATATATCAAAATATACATCAAATCAGTCCCGGGAGAGAGAAAGTCACCGGACCACCACCAGCCACCGTCGGTGCCGCCACGCCGCCGCCTTCAGGCGGCTTCTACTGCCTCATCCAAGCTCCATTTTTTACGAGCTTTATATCGTTGAAAAGATCTCAAAATATCGGATTTTTTTGTCAAACAATCTGCTGGTAAACTGCTCGAAAAACAGCCATAAAAGCGGTCCGAACCTCAAAAGCGCTGCTGCGCGCCGCCAACTTCCCGAGCCTTTTTTAACCTCTTTCCGAACTCGGTTTTTGACGTAATATATATTAAAAGAAAGATATCAAAAAGTAATATTTGTATATGAAAAAATATGCTCGAAAAGAGATCGAAAAACTGCTGGAAAATTGCCTGAAACGGACTGTAGCCGCTCACCAGTGCTGCCGCCTTTTACTGCAAACATTCTGAGGCCGTTCCGGCCTCATCCGAACTCTATTTTTGACGTATTTTATATCAAAAGAAATATCTCGACTAGTACTATCTTTCTGTAAAAAATATTTCTTGAAAACAGACCAAAAAGCTATTAGAAAACTGCCTGGAAGCTGCTGCTGTAGCGCCGCCGCCAGAAAAAATTGCTACTATTTTTTTTCTTTTTTTTAACGCATTGTTTGGCCCAGTTTTTTTCTAGTTTTTGACAGTATTTTAAGGTATGTTTTACTGCTATTTTCTGTTTAAAAAACTTCTCAAAAAATTGTTCCAAAAGCGTCCTAAAAAATCATAAAACTTTCCGTCGAACCGCCGCCGGCAAAGCTGCCAGAACCAGGTTATTTTGGTGATTTTTTCTTACTATTTTTGACTTATTTTTATGCTATTTTTTATACATAATTACTGCAAAAAAACTCACTAGAAAAAACCATTTAAAATCATTAAAACTTACCGCAATCTGTGGCCTGTAAAATTCGAACCACCGCCGGTGCAGCCTTCGTTATTTGTGTTCTTGGACATATTCAACATGTTCTTAAATAATCTAAAAAAATAATTAAAAACATAAAACTAGCTAATACATTGATCCAATGTCCCGAAGGCTCACAATCAATCTACCACGATCAACCCATGTGGTTAAAAAAATAATAATTAAATCATCATCCACGTATTCAATCAAATATGAAAATAAAAGATGATCAAAAAATCATGATTAGAACGCCTGCAAAATAAAGTTAGTAACAGTTCTAAATCTATCCGGCCCCGTTAAGCGTAAACAAAAAATAAAACAGTCTGATACTAATTTGTTGGAGGCAATACTACCAAGATCATTGTTTTTGCAAACGATTTTCGGTAAAAAATTAATTGGATGGGCAAACGCTGAAACGGGCTCCAGATAAAAATTTTGACGTCGAACGATCAAAAATAAACTCGTGCAACCAAAGTTAATTTTAAAAAATACCTTTTGTCTATCTAGTCTTCAACTACGATTTGATTCTGAGTTGAAGCTCCTGTCAGATCTTCTACTGTATTCTCTTACGCGATCCTCAAACGTAGTATGGGCTACGATCCTCCGAGAACTCGTACCAGTAGAACCCCGATATATTTAAGTCTTTAGAGACAAAAATAATATCATAATAATAATGATATAAAATCATCTAAAACTGGTTCAGTCTACCCGCATATATATAGGGTTACAACAGAGACTTGGGGAGCAATTATGAGTTAAACTTCCACTGGAACATAAACACCTACTAGAGGTTTCTATAATTATGGAATGACATACAGCGATTTCTGCAATTTTCAAAAAATACTGAATTACAGTTCACACCACTAAAGAACTATAATTGCACTCTGATCCATAATCTTAAGACCTTCTTGCATTGAGCTCCTGTTATTAAATACTTACCATTTCTCCCTTTGTTAAGATTCTCGATACCCACCAATTAAATTTAATTACTGACAATTTAATTTAATTGGCATCTTGATATTCCTTAAATCCTTTCACTTAACTTATTTAACTACCGGATAATAAAATCCACCTGCAGGGTTTTACCTGGTCAAAACTTATAAGCATCCTTAAGGGGGTATCGTCAATCCCGATCTTCAGGACGTGGATTCCGTCAATAGTTAATATTTTTCATATAAATTATACCGCTATCGAACTCACCGGGAATATAGACCCACATAAGATCGCACCCTCTAATGAATCAAAACAACGAATATTAAATATATAAAAATCAATAATTATTTTAGAATTAAGAGGATAAACAGTATTCATAATAATCTTGGGGTGTGAATTAATTTATATAGTCACTACAAATTTAATTACCCCAAATGTCCCGTTCAATACGCACAAAGTGTGCTGGCACAGAGAGTCGGAACAATAGACGATACTATTATCTATTCCCCGTAACCAAGACAAGCCTAGTAAAACTCTGTGCCACAGTCGTACCTATGGTATGTCTATTTCCATCTAAATTGTGAACATAAAACTTATATTCTGCAAGAACCTAAAATCTGATCTTCTGTGTGCAAGCCGTACTCTACACACCAGATTAAATACTATACAGAATATTAGATATCCATGCATATCAAAGAAACTATTCGCAACGAGGCGCGATGATGGCTGTGGTGATCAATTACACATGAAAGTCTACTCTGGTGATTCCCGGCATGGAATCCCTGTTATAATATGGGTGCATTTTGGGTTAGGCATCTTCATTTCATACACGCATGTTTATTAACTTAACTGCAATCCTGTCATAAATTGTCAATCTCCTTGACTATAAACTGTACTGGGTGTTACGTGGTATGCGTTGCGGTGAAGTTTGTGCCGCGAGATTAGTTAGAAGGTTAGAGTGTTTTTCTTCTGGGCCTTGGCTCATGGGATTTGTGCCACAGGTAAGGAAGAGTTCTTAGAGGAAGTCATCCCCGAGGGAGAAGAAGAGTTGGAAGAACATGTTGAGTTCCAAGAGGACGTGGATCCTGCTGATGCATTCTGAGGAGTCGAGAGCTCTATTTTTGTGCTTATATTCAGTTCTCTTGTGCTTAGTGTAATTTTTGAAATTTCTTGGTGAAATTGTAATAATTATGTATCTTTGAACGGTTTAGAACTCCTTTATGATGTAATAACTAACGTATGTAAATATGAATGAATGGCTAGAATATCATTTTATTTATATTTATGTATGTCCCGAAGTACCCGGAGAACAGGGCATCACAGTTGGTATCAGTACTTAGATTTAGTGAACCTTTAGGCCTTGGATTATGGGAAACAATGCGCTCTGTCGCGTTGGAGCTCTATAGGATGCATTGTACTAATAATAATTATCATTTATACATTATAACAACTAAAAGATTCTATGCCTAAGTCTTATAATGAGTCGTGTTAGGATGATATTGAGTTCGGGAACAGTAAGGAATCTACATGAAAAAGACGAGTAAGAGCATCGAGATCGAAGATCGGAGATTCATGTAACGCGTTACCTTATTTTAAGGTGGGTAGACAGGAGTACGCACTAGGAGAAGTTTTAGATATCACCTCGAGAAACACCGTTAGAACCCCACGACTTCATCCTTATAAGTCCTTTTCTCATTTACCCCAAGCCCTGGTGTCAACTTTTTGAAGTTCTTTTATATGTCCTTCCTTTTTATATCATCAGTCCTCAATGGTACCGTCAAGTGTCATTCGTCGATAAGTCTTATGCACCTAAGTCTTGTTGATAACTCTATTAAAAATTTAATCCTAGAAAGTACCCTTGTCTTTAAGTTTTCCTGTCTCGATAATGACTGGTATTCGCATTTGACTCTCCTCCGATTCGAGTCATCATCTTTGAACTAACTCTTCTCTTGTAAAACTCGATATCAATTCTTTGTTAAGTACCCGTTCCAAACATTCGACATTGATAAAAATTTTTGCCATCGCTCATTTCTCTCGATCCTAAAACCACAATCTGCTGCAGTGATTTTGTGAATTCTTCGTACACTCTTGAAATCTCTACCTAGGAAGTAGACTTGGATGCTTGAATTTAAGTACGTTAGGCCGACGTAACTTCAGAGCAAATATCTATGTTGGCTGCCCCTTTTGCTTAAACATCTCTTTTATCATAACTTAATTGTATTAGATTAGTTCTAGGGACACTTGTTTAAAGTATTATTCATTGTCCTCTTCTTGTTTCTCCTACCTTCGAACCCCAAATGCCACTCAATCTGTGTCAATGGTAATTTCCTTAACCGTGACCATTTAACCTCATCCAACCTATCTTTGAACCACCTGGGTTCTACCCTAAACTGTTCTAACCCCGCGCGTGTTTTTAACTGTTGACCTTCAAAACCTCGCCCCATACATCTATGAGTAACAACGATCGTCAGTAATTAACTATAGCTTTTCAAAGGTCCTGACAAATGAGACTTTCCCATTAACAATCTAAAGTAGAAACGACAACTTCCCACTAAAGGATTCGCGACAGCACTATATGGCAAGATTTAAACTTTCCTAGACTAATTTATAGTTGACCCACCCATCCGATGAATCAAGAAGTTAAAGATTCACACCGGTAGTAAGGAAGTAAAAAATAAGAAACAGCCTCGAACTCATGTTACCTTTAGTACGCTAGCAAAGGAGGTACATACACATCGATAATCACTCCGACCTTCCCACCAAAGTCTTAGAGTCTGGATTTTTTCCATCACTAACAAAGAACGAAGAATCTTCATCACAACAATGAACGTTTAGAACCTGATGAACAATTAAGCACTAAATCACAATGGATCACATGACTAGGTATTTACCACAACCATATCTTTTATCATGTTCATTTTACCCTAGAATGACCAACCGCCCGAGAAAAAAAAACGATCCAGTTATTAGAAGAGACATTCAAACCTAACGTTCTAGCATGTCAAGAACATACTGTAGAGGCCAAGAGGAACAGAGCAACCGTTGGAAAGACTAGAGAGAAAGTGGAAGCATATGATTACAGACATCGTCATCAGGATTATCAAGATCACCTCAAAGACCGGTAACTCTTTAGTTAGACAATTCAAGAATTTAGGTGCCAAGGAGTTTGTGGAAATAGTGAGTCCCATTGACGCTGAAGATTATTTGAGGGGTGGAGTGTGCAGTTTAGACAGACCAAGTTATTCACATGGTAGGTTCTTAAAGTATCAGTTTGTATTCGTTTGGCGTCTAGACTGTGTAACTCTTATGGAGTTGATATTCGGTTTTCATTGTGGTATTGGTGTGAGTCACAAGGAAGTTGCTTTTGAAAATCTTTTGTGATGTGACCCGTTAGAACAAGTTTATTTAGATTGGTGAGTAGATGCTGCTGGTATAGAGGATGAATTATTTTATGGGAACGTGTGAACTCTATTTATGAGAAGTTGAAGGGTGATATAATTCTATTGTTTCTGGTGGAGTTGCATAGCAACTTAGTGTGAGTACGTGGGAGGAATAAGTGTTTGGATGAAAATAATGGAAGCGTAAGTAAAACTATACGAATTCACGGGTATGGTTTTGTGATTGGCCTTGAGAGAATCAAGTGTCTTGGAAGAATGTGGGTAAGACAAAGTAATTAAAGAGCAAAAATGGTTCTTGGTTCGATTGTGTGGCAGAGAATGAGTGAAGAGGAATGAGTGATAATGGTAAGAGATTTTGGAATCAGGAATTAATATTGTTCAGTTAAAGGCATTGTAAGGTGGATGGTACATATGTGAAGGAAATATATGACGAGGTTGTGATTGGATTCATATAGGTAAGCATATGTCACGCCCAAAATCTAAGGTCACGTGAAACACCCAGCAAACTACTAGTTTATAAAAGATCGAACTTTTACTGATAAACAACAATCCAAAATAATACAGTGTTAGAATAAAAGAGTACCCCAGGTTCACACTCAGGATTACATGCAACCTGCTCATACAGTTATAATATATAGCCTCAAGGCTTACAAAACAAGCTTTCAGAAACAGGCGAGATATATCTTATAACAAAAGGGAAAATTATACACTAGTCTTCCAACCACCACGGCACAGCTAGATCAACTCCTTATGATCATCAACACTTGAAAAAAGTCTTAACAAATCCCACTACGTGAGCCAAAGCCTAATAGAAACAGACTATGATGCTGTAAAGCAGGATATCCAATCACATAGCATAAAGTAAAAGGCTTTACCACAAAAAACTATGAACTATCAACGCGAACACACGCACGCACACACACGAATCACTGCCACACCCAAGTGATTCTACCATCTAGTGGTCTCAAAATCTAGGCACCGATATCGAGCGGGCATATAGACCCAAGTAACGCTACCATCCACCTGGCGACACAGGCCCCATGGAGTAATGAAACCTTCTATACCCCAACACGATCTACGTCCTTTCCAAGTTCACTAGCCGGCGGGCAGAGAAACCCATTCTGCGTCGTTTTTCGGTCATTCACCGAGGAGTAACTCGTGCCCAAGTTAACAAGATCTGCAGATCATACGGTCCTTTTTCATTATTACATCAAAACCAAAAACACACGCATGAGTCCAACCTATCAAGGTTCCTCTCACCAAACCCGCAACACCGTGAGTCTAACCCCAAAGGTTCCTCTCACCAAACCCATACGTCTCGTCCCATGTAATATACTAAGAAAAGCATAAAACAAGCTTTCTATTAGTATAAACATGGTTTAAAACATACAATATGCTATGTAGGCATTTTCAACCGATAGAAAAGCATAAAATTGCATGTAGCACCCTTTAAAGATAACATAGTCTAGGAACCTACCTCGGTGAGTCAAAACTCGAAGCCTTAAAATCCGAACCACATCAAAAAAAGAATTTGATCGGTCGAACACGAAGCTAGCATTGTGAATAGCAGGGAACCACAAGCTGATCGTCGAAAACTAGGCTTCGTCAACACAAAATTGTAGAGAGAAGGCATAGAGAATGGAAGAAAAAGTTTTTTCCCAAACGTCACTTCCCCTGGAATACTTATAGGCTCGTCAAAAACCGTGGTCCAGTCGACTGAAGTAGTCCCTTCAGTCGACTGAAAGAGTTCCAAACTCCAGAACTCGTAAACTGCCACTGTCCAGTCGATCGAACTCCCCAATTCAGTCGACCAAACCTCAGGGCAGAAGCGTACTGTTTATACTTCAGTTTTACAGCCCACAAACCATCCCAACAAGCCTAGACAAGGTCCGAGAAAGCGTAAAACACATCTACACAGGCTGTTCTACAACTCCAAAGCATAAATCATGCATCAATGATATACATAATATGAAAGAAACATGTCAACA
>JAULJZ010106929.1:0-33048 GCA_032270985.1 Heliamphora pulchella
AGGAGTGGACGTAGGCTAAGATCAAGCCGAACCACTATAAATCGTTGGTGTTTGGCTCATCTTTTGATTTTTGCTTATATACTCTTTTGAATATATAATTGTCTGGTAATATAAAGAATCAAAAGTTCTTTTCAGAAAAAGAATTTAATCGTTATTTTTTATAAAGAAACCTAATTCACCCCCCCTCTTGGGTTGCCTTGTTCTAACATGACCCAAAAATCCCAATGTCACACTAAAAGAAGACCAGGGCTGAAACCCGAGAGAGAGACTATATTAAACAAAATAAACAAACGATGGCCCTATACAAACACAAGCAAAACGTATAATTAAATAAAACAAATAATCCTACCAGATCAATACCTAATGGCAGGTTCTAAGCAATTATATGCAGAAAAGGCCGATTTTGATCAAAGATCAGGGTACCTTCTGAATAGAGTCGATTATATACCTCCCATGCCTGGTGTGGTACAGGACATGGTCAAGTGGTACGCAAGAACTCTTTTACCGCACCTGTGAAATCGTGCAGCTAGTAAGGCTTGTCCGTCTTCCCAACGTAGCCCCGAGACAGTAAGCTGACCAGGGTATCGGGTTGACCATGCAGGGGGCTGAGAACAATGCAAATGTGTGCAAAAATGCAAATGAAAAATTCATATAAAGAGCCAATGATGTGTTCAAGTCTAGCCCGCTTATTTATTTGGAAAAATAAATCCCCAGCGGAGTTGCTAGAAAATACTGTGGCACCGGGATCTAGGGTTTTTAGGTAAAAAATAAAGGAATTCAAGAAATGTTTAAAAAATACTTTAACACCTTGAAAACTAAATTTTGAAAACCCATTTTGTAAAAAATGGATTCGCTACTTGATTTTTGAGAAAATTCAAGAAAAACAAAATGAGCCACTGATCTTTAAAACGTTAACCAGATAAAATAAGAATTTGGGGGTTAAGGTACGAACTGAAAAAACTGTTAGGCAACCTATTCGCCTAACCGTGAGGTTGGCCTCTACTAATCATCATTGGTTCTTAATTAGATTTTTCAAATACATGCAAATACAGAAAATGAAGGTGGAGAGAAAATATCCAAAATCAAATAGCAAAAGTACATAACATATGTATATAGAACGCCAAACAAAATAAGTAGCAAAAGAAAATTCTAAATTCTGCGACATGCATTTTTTAACTAAAAAATATATGGAGCAAAACGCATAGTATTATAAATAACCTAAACTAACATAAATATGACATGATACCAAATCTAAAGAAATGTAATTCCAAAATTTCCTATATTCTAATCGCAATTGCATACAATATTATCAAATAACCTAATTATTCTAAACATGATATTAAACAGAGTAAACAAAGACATGCTCCAAAATTCTTAAACTCTAACCAAATATGGATTTCATGCTAATTAGGCAATAAAAGATGCTACTAAAAAGAAATTCATCCATAAAATGATTTAATATGAATTTCATCAAAATATAACAAAATATAATAAAAGAAAAAAAAAACTATTTAAACCTACGAAAGTAACGATTATTACGTAAGGATGTAATAATTGTTATTTAACTAGAAAATATTAAGATACGGGCGAAATATTAGCGATTAGGACCGTATGAATGTTAGTGCACTATATATAATAACTACAACATTGTAAATCGCAATTGCCAGATATATTGACACTATTTTAATGAATTTTCAAAATTAACCAAAATGCAAGTGTGCAATGTGAATAAAAATAATAGCTAAGATTACTTTGATTTCAGTGAGAATTAACCAAATCAATCTAAACTAATGATTCTCATTGATCACATACTTACAATTTTGTAAATTCAATGATAAACTAAATCAATTACACGGATGAATAAAACATGTGAATTGAAATTGAAATTACTCCGGCCACTCCAAGAGGTAAAGAGTGTAGAGAGAAAGGCTGAGATTCTAAATAAAATACTTGACTCGCAAGTGAATCCTCAAGTGGTGATCAGTAATCCAATTCTCGGGTAATGCTTCAATCCAAATATAAAGGTAAGTTGAGAACTCAACGGGGTATGAGTGTTAGTGATTGTTCTCCCTCGGTATTCCAGCAGAGTGTCGGTATCAGAACTCTATCGCCTTTTGACCCATCAAAATTCTAACATAAGAATTGTGCTTTCAGAATTGTACCAGAGGTACGGTATTTATAGAGTTCATCAACCAATGAGGTGCTGGCACATTTTGAGACATGTCAGGCCATTTGGAGTTACGGTTGCCAAGTTGGGAGTTGGCGGTCGCCACTAAAGTCAAATTTCTAAGGGTTTCTTCTAGCGGTCGCCACAACGGAGTTGGTGACCCTAAGGTTCAATTGTGGTAGTCGCCACTTTCTCTAGGGTTTCTAAATGGTTCACATGGGGGTCACCATAATGGAGTTGACGACCCTAAGGTTCAAAGATAGCAGCTCAAGGACTGAAGTTGGCTATTCAAGATTTGGACAATGTAGGTTCACTGGTTTGAAGGTTTTGATCATCTGGCTTAGGTGTTGAGCTTAGATCATTCCTCGAGGATGGTTTAGAAACACCATTTTACCTGATTTTATCATCGGATTCACCCGGATCAACCTAAGATTAGGCGGGGTCAAATTGGGGTGTCTATACCCATCCACATCCAACATGTAATCTTCAACTCCTCGGGTCTTTCTCAAGTTCTTCTCCAATTTGTCGACCTTGGTGGCTAGGACTTTTAGACAAAATCGAATGGCTAGGATTTTAAGATTCCCAACCATACAGGTGGTATTGCTGCTGGTTGGGCTCCATCGGGTCCCACGTTATCATCCCAAATGTTATCTCCTACTCCATCCTCCTAGTCATTTGGAAGAACTATATTGAGGTCCATAATCTGGGTTTGCGAGGCTTGGATCTACACTTGGCACTGATTCTGGATCCTAGCCTGATTGGTCACAATAGTAATAACCCCTTCAACTGTTCACTACAATTGCAGAATTTCCCTCATCATGTCAGTCATAGTTAATTCCAGATCTGTCATCGATAATCTCAACTGCTCTATATGTTTGAGTCTTCCACTCGAGGATCGAACCCAAATGCATATAGGCTCTTCTCTGCACGAAGCTATATTCTCGGGTCTATGAGCTGAAAGGACTAGTGTAAACCGGAGAACTTGTCAACCGGGGTCTAAACTCGAAACTACCCGTGTTCGGTAGTGGCACAGAAAAAATGAAAACTATCCTAAATGGGGTGCTAGTTATACAAAAAAAAGTATCCATAAAAGAAAATCACATAATCCTAAAAGATTTATTGATCCTAAAAGAAGAGTCTAAGAAGTTATATGAAACAAGAAAAGGCTGGTAGGTCTGCACTCAGTATACCTTCTGAATAGAGTCAAAAATATACCTCTCAATGCCAGGAATGGTGCAAGGCATGGTCAAGCGGTACGTAATAACTTTTTTTACCACATCTATGGATGCACATGGCCAGAAAGCTTGCTGGCTTCCCTAACATAGTCCCGAGATAGTAAATTGACAGAGGTATCGGGTAGGCAAAGCGGGGGGGTTTTGAGAACCAAGCATGCAAATATGTATGATGCAAATGGGAATAGCAATGAGAAGTTTACAACAAGAATTATTGACATTTCAATTTAAGCCCTCTTATGATTTTTTTAAAAACAAGTCACCAGTGGAGTCGCCAGAAAAACTGCGAGCATTTTTATTCAAGTGCATTCGAAAAATGATGCGTCGGATATCTATTATTTTTAGAAAAAAATGCTCTTTCCTTTTTAAAACAGAAATTTCAAGATATCCAAACACATTTTTTAGAAAAATGGAATCGCCATTTGGTTTTTGAGAAAAATCAAAAAAAAAAAACAAAAGAAGGTCACAGGTCCTTTTTTAAATGTAACCAGAGAAAAAGAGGATTCAGGGGCTAAGGAACAAAAAGAAAAGGTGTTATGCACCCTTTTTACCCAATCGCAAGGTTGGCCTCTACTTTTGTCAATGTTGATTCTTATTTTAAACTTTTTAAATATAATATATACAGAATAAGAGGTTAAAGAGAGTTCATACAAAAGAAAATAACAAAGAAAAATCCTAACTACAATCCTAAGGGGTCATGCAACTTAGTTGTCATTTTTAAACATGACGCACCTATTGTTTGAGGAAAGAAAAATAAAAAACTTGTGATGAAAGACCAAATAAAACAAGAAAAGGCCTAAGGGTCATGCAATACAATTTCTATCTCTAACATGCTATTTACAAATTATACAGAAAGATCATAATAAAAGAATCGAACACTGTTTTAAAGCTACTGTACACACAAAAACTCACAACCGTAGCAACAAAATGTTGCGGCCATGACAAAATAAGCCACAAAATTGGCGGCCATGACAAAATACAAGGTAGCCGCAAGAAAAGATATCACACAAGTCGCGACCGTGACGACTAAAGGTTGCAGCCAAGGTATTTTTTAGGTCCAAAGAGGTTTTCAACATGCAAGGTCTAAAGGGACTCAAATAGATGGGATGTACAAAATAAAAACCACTGCCCACTTTGTCAAGGCTGAATCTACCATCTGTTATTCCAACAGTGACATAGGTCTCGAGACAGGATGCATACATCATTAAAAATATGTAGCAGAAGACTTTAGTCATAGTTTTCATACTACTGGTCTCGCAAAGAAGCTCAAGACCATAGCAACAGAATGTTGCGGCCGTGACAAAAGAAAGAGAAAAGGTAGCGACCAAAAGCAAATAAGTAGCAACCGTAATATTATGGTCAATATATCTCACGGTCGTGACTTCCAAGGGTCGCGGCCATCAGGTCCTATAAATCGAGAAAAACATTTTTGTGTATCCGGTGTGTTAGTGAACACAAAATCATATTAGAAATATACTATTCTACGCATTATAAAAGGCTAGAAACATGTTTCAATGAAAGTTCATATGAACATGCTTAATATAAATAACTTGAATACTAAGAAATGAACAATAAATGGAAACCTTAATCGTGACACCCCCGAAAGAGAGAAAATGAGGGTTAAAAAAGTCATGATTCCCTAAGGTTGTAGAAATCGTCTCGGACGTCCTCTCGGATGTGAAAGACAAGAATTGCCAAGTAGTCTGCACTCCGATAGCCTCACCAATGCAAGCAAAGTCATGAGCAAGGTCCGAAAGTATCGGGTGCATCAAAAAATCGGGTGGGGAACAAATTCGGCAGAGTATCGGTATGCAGGTATTTCTCTTTTGGTTTCTGTGGAAATGGACGCCTATTTATAGGCATGGAGGCAACATAAACATCCTTTGGAATGGTATCACCTGTCTAAAAAGGCGTCAAACTCGCAATCTTGACCGTTAATTGTACGAACATTGCTAGCCGTGACTTTTATTGTACGAACAGAGCAGGCCGTGACCTTCAAATGTCGCGGCTAGGTTTAAGGTTTCAAAAAGGTAGCAGTTGTGACAAATTAAAGTCATGGCCTGCTCTAGAATCACAAAAAGGTTGCAACCGTGAGCGTAAGGACACGGCCTGTTGTAGGTTTATGAAAAAGGTAGCAGTCGTGAGGATCATGAATGTTACGGCCTAAAGGTTTTTGGTGGTTTCTTGGGTTTTGAACTGAATTCTTGACTTTGTATGTTTGGGAGTATCCTTGAGCATTATTTCCATGTTTTTATCATTGGGGAGCATTCAAGACGGGTGCGTAAGATTCGGCTTAGTCAAATTAGAGTGTCTACACATAGAGACTGTAGAATAAGTCGTATTAATTATTGTTGTCATCTATAACTTATAAGAACTAAAATTTGTTATGTCGATGTTATATAACTGATCATGTTAGGATGCCATCGGGTTCGAAGGCAGAGGAAAATCTACATGTAAAAGACGAATAAAGACATCGAGATCGAAGACCAGAGATCTACGCAACGAGTTATTTCCTTTTAAGGGGGTAGACAGAAGTACGTCCTAAGAGCAGTTTCAAGTATTACATCATGAACCACCATTAAAACCCTATAACTTCATCCTTATAAATTCCTTTCTCATTTGCCCCTAACATTTTGTATCAATTTTTGAATATATTCAGTGGATTTCTCTCAGTGAGATAATAACTATCAATTTGTGCTTGACTTCTCTCAATATAGTTAAGTGTCATTCGTGGATACCCCTCTACACCTGAGTCTTATATGTGGCCCTATCGGAAATTCAAGTCCTATAATATGTTCTCATCCTTAAGCTTTCAATTGGTAAGTTATGCCTAGATAATGACCAGTATTTGCATTTGATTCTCCTTCAATTCAACTCATCATCCTTGAACTAACTTTCATTCGTAGAACTCGAAATCCTTTCATTGTTAATCATTTGTTCTGAACATTCGACATTAATAGAATTCTATGCCATCTTTCATCTTCTCACGATCTTGATACCACATTCAGTTGTAGTAATTTTGTGAATACTTTGTACACTCTTCGAAACCAGTGCAAGGGGAGTGGTCTTAGATGTTTGATTTGAAGCGTGTTTGATCGACGCAACTTCAGGAAAAATATCTAGTTGGCTATCCATCATTTAACAACTCTTTAGTCAAAATCTGATTGGTCCCGATAACATTTTTTTAAGTGTTGTGAATTGTTGACCCTTTGTTTCACCTACGTTTGAGCCTCAATTGACCTCTCAATTTAAGTTAACGGTGATTACCTTAACCGTAACCACTTGACCTCATCCAGTCTATCTTTTAAACCATCTGGGAATCTTCCCCTGAATCTTGGTAAATGACTTGTTTGCCTTCCCTTAGCTGTTTTAGCCACTAACTATATTTTGTGTTGTCTAGCACATCATTCAAGAGCCTTGGCTAATCACTTGGCCACTCACCGCCTTATATCGCTTTTCTTGAGGCATATGAATTTGAACTGATCATCCTTATTAAACCGTATCCATGTTTTTATGAGCCTTGATATATCCTTGTTTCACCTTCAAAATCCTACCCAGTAGACCGGTGAGTAACAATACTCATTAGGGTTTAGTGTTTTCACGAGAAACTCAGACTGCGTACACTTTCAAGGGAACCACCTGGCGCATCTTTGAATAACAAAGCATATCCTTTCCTAGTATTACAGCATAGAATGTCTGCCAGTATCCACGTTTAAAAAATTTGGAAGATTAAAACCCCCGATTGTAGGAACTACTAAGCAAGGGCTCATTCAACAGGCTACATCTCTATTAGTGATCTTGACAAATAGCACTATCCCACTGATGATCTACAGTCAGAGACAACAGTTTTACACCAAGGGACTTACGACACCACTATACGACAGAGTTTAAACTTCTCCAAACCAGCTCATAGTTGACCCACCCATTTGAAAGACTAACGAATGAGCGTTTACATTGCTAATAGAAAAACAAGCTCAAAATTTCAACTTACTACGCAAAAGGAGGAAGCATGTCCACACGCACTGGTACTCACGCCGACTAGTTACTAGATAAATGATCCAGTTATTGAAAAAGACTTTTAAACGCTACGCGCCAACCCCTTTTGTGAAAGTTGGATCACCACTACCTAGCCAGCATTGGTATGCCCTATTTGAAGCACCGTATGACCGACAATGCAAATCACCGATATGTGAAATAGAAATCGGAGAGACCATATTGTTAGGGCCAGATCGCGTACTCAGAATGACCAAGAAGATCAAGTTAGAGAGTTATGCTAACCAATGGTGAAGACCCCTCGAGTTCAATATAGGAGATGATATGGCAAGGAATCGTGCGCTTTGAGAAGAAGGGAGGGCTATTACCAAGATGCATCAGGCCGTTAAAGACCTAACCAAAGTCGGAGTAGTCGCTTACCACCTAGCCCTGCCACTACAACTTGGGAATATCCGTGGCGTGTCACACGTTTCGATACTGAGAAAGTATGGACCTAAAACCTGCCCACACTTTTGATTAGAAAGAGCTTTGCATCAATGAAGACGCCACCTTTGAAGAAATACTAGTGAAACTTCTAGACTTGTGTGACCAAACTCTTCGAGGGAAAAGGATTCGGTTAGTACAAGTTATATGGCAACCCCACGAAGATGAACAATCAACTTGAGGATGGGTGGACGCGATGCGGACAAATCACCGATAACTTTTCACGAAGAAGGGTATGTTACGAAATTTCACTAACTGAATGAATTTGCTTCACAGGACTTGTTCTTTTTTATCTAATATTTGTGATGGCTGTTATTCACACATAAGGTCGGGCCTGGGATTGATAGGTTGCACTGTCAAAACGTGGGAAGGGTTTGGCATATACTTCTTCAGCATCGAGACATAGAAGACATCGTGTAGTCTTGGCAGCTGTGGTGGTAGGGCTAAATATTGATACGATCTGTTTCCATTCCTCTTGATAAATTGTTGACACTTTGTATCACCTACGTTTGAGCCTCAATCGACCTCTCAATTTGAGTTAACGGTGATTATCTTAACCGTAACCATTTGACCTCATCCAGTCTATCTTTTAAACCATCTGGGAATCTTTCCTTGAATCTTGGTAAAGGACTTGTTCGCCTTTCCTTAGCTGTTTTAGCCCCCAACTATATTTTGTGTTGTCTAGCACATCATTCAAGAGCCTTGACTAATCACTTACCACTCACCGCCTTATATCGCTTTTCTTGAGACATATGAATTTGAACTGATCATCCTTATTAAATCGTATCCATGTTTTTATGAGCCTTGATCTATCCTTGTTTCACCTTCAAAATCCTACCCAGTAGACTGGAGAGTAACGATGCTCATTAGGGTTTAGTGCTTTCACGAGAAACTCAGACTGCATACATTTTCCATGGAACCACTTGGCGCATCTTTGAATCACGAAGAAGATCCTTTCCCAGTATTATGGCATAGAATGTCTGCCAGTGTCCACGTTTAACAAATTTTGAAGATCAAAACCCCCGATTGTAGGAACTACTAAGCAAAGGCTCATTCAACAGACTACATCTTTATTAGGGACCTCGACAAATAGAACTATCCCACTGATGATCTACAGTTAGAGACAACAATTTTACACCAAGGGACTTACGACACCACTGTACGACAGAGTTTAAACTTCTCCAAACCAGCTCATAGTTGACCTACCCATTTGAAAGACTAAGGAATGAGAGTTTACATTGCTAATAAAAAAATGGAAGCGTGAGACAACCTCAAGCTCAAAATTTCAACTTACTATGTAAAAGGAGGAAGCACGTCCACACGCACTGGTACTCACGCCGACTAGTTACTAGATAAACGATCCAATCATTGAAAAAGACTTTTAAACGCTACGCGCCAACCCCTTCTGTGAAAGTTGGATCACCACTACCTAGCAAGCATTGGTATGCCCTATTTGAAGCACAGTATGACCGACAATGCAAATCACCGATATACGGCACAGAAATTGAAGAGACCATATTGTTAGGGCTAGATCGCGAACTCGAAACGACCAAGAAGATCAAGTTAGAGAGTTATGCTAACCAATGGTGAAGACCCCTCGAGTTCAATATAGGAAATAATATGGCAAGGAATCACGCTCTTTGAGAAGAAGGGAGGGCTATTGCCAAGATGCATTAGGCTGTTAAAGACCTAACCAAAGTCGGAGTAGTCGCCTACTACCTAGCCCTGCCACTACAGCTTGAGAATATCCATGGCGTGTCACATCTTTTGATACTGAGAAAGTATGGACCTAAAACCTACCCACACTTTCGATTAGAAAGAGTCTACATCAATGAAGACGCCACCTTTGAAGAAATACTAGTGAAACTCCTAGACCGGTGTGACCAAACTCTTCGAGGAAAAAGGATTCTGTTAGTGCAAGTTATATGGCAACCCCACGAAGATGAACAGTCAACTTGAGGATGGGAGGACGCGATGTGGACAAATCGCCGATAACTTTTCACGAAGAAGGGTACGTTACGAAATTTCACCAACTGAATGACTTTGCTTGGAAGGACTTGTTCTTTTTTTCTAATATTTGTGATGGCTCTTATTCACACATAAGGTCGGGCCTGGGATCGATAGGTTGCACTGTCAAAACGTAGGAAGGGTATGGCATATACTTCTTCAACATCGAGACATAGAAGACATCGTGTAATCTTGACAGCTGTGCTGGTAGGGCTAAATATATATACGCTGTGTTTCCATTTCTCTTGATAATTTCATATGGTCCAATGTAGCGAGGACTCAACTTTTCCTTCTTCTTAAATCTCATTGCTCATTTCCATGGTGATATCTTAAAAAACACATGATCCTTTATTTTAAATTCCAGATCGCGTCTACGATTATTCGCATAACTTTTATGCCTATCTTATGACAGCTTTAATCTCTCTCGAATCAACTTTACCTTGATTGTAGTGATCTAAACAATCTTGGGTGATCTAAACAATCATGTGGCATATACCACATGATCGTTGACTGGAAATTATTGTTATAAGAGAATTCGATCAATGATAGATGTTCCACCCGACTTCCCGATAAGTCCAAAACACATTCCCTAAGCATATCTTTCAAGGTTTGAATTATCCTTTCTAATTTACAATCTGTTTGCGGATGAAAAGTCGTGCTAAATTTCCATGTAGTTCCTAATGCTCCATGCAAACTTAGCTAAAATCTAGACGTAAAGTGTCGATCTCCATCTAATATTCAAGAAAATGGCACCCTATGAAGACGAACAACCTTGTCAATATATAGTCGTGCAAACCGATCCATAGAGAACTTCATCTTAATAGGTAAATAATGTGTATACTTCGTCAATCTATCCACAGTTACCCAAATAAAAACATTCCCCTTCGGTGATTGAGGCAACCCAATTACAAAGTCCATGGTATATGCTCCCATTTTCATTCAGGCACAGTTAATGGTTGTAAAAGTCTTGCCGACTTTTGGTATTTGATCTTAACTTGCTGGCATACTAAATATCTTGCCATTAAGTCTGCCACGTCTTTCTTCATCCCACTCCACCAGTAACGCTCCTTTAAATCTCTATACATTTTCATACTCCCAAGGTGCATGGTGTACGCTAAATTTTGAGCCTCATCTAAAATTTGTGTTCTTAGTTCATCATTACTTGGCACATACAATCTATGACCAAACCATAATACATCATCCCTTGTTTCAAATTTCGTCTTGCCCTTGGTATTTGCCTTTAATCTTATCTTGTCTACCTGACTACCCAATAATTGATTTCTTCAAATTTGGTCTCACAAGGTTGGCTTACACTGAGAGTTGCTAACAAACTTCTATTCTCACCTACTGCAAGGTTGGTTATAAGCAATCGCATTTCAGAATAGAAATTACTTCGCACTGCTCGAAGATGTGCTATACTTCCTGATGACTTCCGACTTAGTACGTCCTCACTCCGTTGGCATTCTTGGATGATAGTATATCGTGCAATCATAATTCTTAATTAACTCCATCCATCTCTTTTGTCTTAAGTTCAATTCCTTCTAAGTGAAAATATACTTCAAGTTCTGATGATCTGGAAAGACCTCACAAGTGATTATGCACGAGTAGTGTTCTCTATAACTTGAGTGCAAATACAATTGTGGCCAACTCCAGATCATGGATAAGATAATTCTTCTCATGAGTTTTTAAATGTCTAGACATATATGCAATAACTTTGCTGTGTTGCATCAACGAACAACCAAAACCTTGATGTGACGCGTTACTATAGACTACAAAACTTTCGTCACCTAATGGGAGAGTAAGTATGGGTACTGAAACCAATCTAGATTTCAATTCTTGGAAACTCTGTTCATATTGGTTAGACCACTCAAACTTCACATTTTTTTAGGTCAAACGGGTCATAAGTTTCTCGATCAAGGAAAAGTCTCGATTAAACCTCCGATACGCAATTTACTACAGCTTCGACTTTCAATGAATCCACATTAATTCCATCACCGAATATAATATGACCCAAAAACACCACCCAATCTAGCTAAAACTCGCATTTGCTAAACTTTGAGTACAATCCATTTTCCCTTAAGTCCATAAACACAGTAGACATATTAGTCAACCGAAAAGGCATCACGATAAACTTGTAGTGTCCATATCGAGTCCTAAACGCAGTCTTAGATATATCCAATTCCCTTACTTTTAATTGATGGTATCCTAACATCAAGTCAATATTTAAAAATACATTAGCTCCTTATAGCTGGTTTAACAAATCATCTATCCTAGGCAAAGAATACTTGTTTCTAATGATAACTCTATTCAGCTGTTAGTAATCAATACACATTCTTAGAATTATGTCATTTTTCTTTACAAACAACATGAGTGCATCCCATGGTGGAACACTACGTCTGATTGTAAGGACCCAATTTTAGGTCACAGAGTTATCAACAAAACAATATAAGTCGTACTATCGGATTTAGGTTCAAAATTTCGTTAAGGCTGAAAACCTAAAAAGCTAAACCTAAAAATAAGATTTCGAGCCCAGATATTTGTTAAGAATAAGAAGACCTTTCCCATAACTTTCTAAGCTTAACAATTCACTATTGTTACCCTAAAATAATTAATTTAAATTCTAAGTTCAAAGAATAAGAGAATTAGATATGAGTTCAAAATTTGAGAAGAAAATATACTCAAAAACCTAACACACCATTACATTCAATTTTAATCCCAAACATCTCAATAATTATACTTATGACTCAAGATACCAAAAACTCGTAATAAGGTGTAAATCTCATATGAAAACACTTTAATTTCTCGTTCAAATTACTCTTAATAATTCTTGAAGATTTTAGTCTTGATAATAATACACAAGTCCCTCAAATTTTTATATTTAGACAAAAAAAATCCTCAAGATATCTTCTCCTCCATTTTTTCTACAACATATATACCTTAATATATATATATATATATATATGTGTGTGTGTGTGTGTGTAAGAGAGTGTGTGTGCGCGCGCGTGCGTATACTGAGTACATATATGCATGACCACTTAAGAGAATGTGCCAAAATATTATATTTCAAAGTATAATTAAAACTCCAACTTTCAGGATATGATCTTTATGTTTCTAAGACTTACAATAAGATAATAAAATAAAAAGAAAATAAAATTAGAATTCTTTTATCATCATCATCATATGTATATATGAATATATGTGCACCCAATACTCCAAATAAATTATTATATAATTCAAAAAGGTTCACAAAACACCATCATTACATGAAATCATAAATACAAACGTACACATGTATGATATCAATATAATATATATTCATCTTCCAAAATTAAAATAATAGTTCAATTAAAATTAGTACCCTTAATCTCAATTAAAAGTTTAACTTGCACATCTTTATAAAAAGACTTAAATTAATCTACATTTTGCTACAATTATTACTAATTGATGCCATAATAAATTTTAAATTATAGAAATAAACTAAAAGACCAAAATACCCCTCCTTGGCCGGCCTAGCCTTGGAAATTGTGCCCAAGTTACTTTTTGTATTCTTTTATACTTAAAATAAAGAAAAGGTGTATAAATCCAACATCATCATAACTTAAAAATGTATAAATAATGATATTATAAATATAAAAAATATAAGTCTTACAAAAATAAAATTATGTTATTAAATCTTTGCACACTAAATACTCATTAAAGGTCAGATTGACACATCATTACAAAATAGCTTAATTTAATATATGTGTCAACACATAAATAATTAAGTAATGCCATAATAATTCTTAAGTACAAAAATATAATAAATAAATCATAAAGATATCAAATTTATTCTATTTCATAAGAAAAGTAATCAAAAATATATATTAAGTTAATTTTTAAACCTTTTTCTATAGCAATGTAGTATAAATATACCAATAAAATTTTAATAATTAAATTTAAATAAAACAAAATCAGATTTTGGGAGACAAAGCCTCCTTTGTGGCCTGCCATGCTAGCCTTGGAAACCCTTTCTTTTTATTATTTTATTCTTGTGTCATAATAAATGCAATTTTAGCGATGTTTTCCACCACTCATGATGTCTTCACTTTCATCATTAGGCTCCATCACAAGAACGATTATAAAACCTCACCCTTCAACTCCCTAAAATTCGATCAAGAGAGCTCCCCCAAACTAGATTTTATTTTCTTCTAAATGTTCTTGGGAGTGAGGTGAAGAAGAAGAAGCAAGAAGGAAGAAAAAATGAGCCACCATTGAAGCTAAGTCCAAATAGTGTTCTTCTAAACCTAGATTTGATCTCTAAGATAAGTTAAATTCTTTAAACTTCTCTCCTATAAGGGGCGACTCTACATTCATAGTTATGGGGTCAATTGACCCCATTAACAAATTAATTAATTTGATCATTATAGTATTTTTTATTTTATTATTTACAATTGACCCCAATTTAAAAAAATAATTGACTCCATAACAAATAAAAACACTTTATAATTCTCTCCAAACTCATCTAACTAATTTATTTCCCATAATAAAGCTACTAAATGCACACAATTTTTATAAATATATCAACCGGACAAATAAATCACTTATACATAATACATAAATATTTATACTAATAGGTGTTAAAATAAAAAAAATGTGTGCATTTAGTATCACTTCTCATAATTATTTAAATTTTTCACTTATTCACAAATTCACCAATTTCTCTTTCACGCTATTTTTGTCCCTCTTTGATTAAAGCATAACCAAAGTTATCGTCGATCTTGCGTAGCGCATCCAAATGCCCAAAGACACTGCCCATTTTGCTTCAAATCAGTGCCGATTTTTTCTAATTTTGCTTTAAGGCATTTCTAATTTATTGAGATTAGATTATCTTATATTTATAAATTAGCGAGGATTTTAAACTTTCATTCAAATTATGTATCTTTTATAGGCAACCAAAAATGATAAGAATAACCATCAAAAACAATTATTCACCAATTTCAAAATATGAAATACCGTCGAATACAATTGTAAAAGATCATATATTTATATTCTTTTTGTCAAAACATCATTATAAATATATTAAAAATTTATTCTGCTTATTAATTGAAAAAATAGTTTATGATATGTTAACAGTAATTAAACAATTATTAATTATTTTAGTACAAAAGTTATTATTATATAAAACAATTTTATGCTTGTGAATGACCCCCTCCATTAAGAATCCTAGAGTCGCCACTGTCTCCTGTTACTTAAATCTAAATCTATCTCAATCAATCTAAAACATGAAATAAGGATTTTATATCAAAGAAGCAAGATAAAAAAAAAAGGTTAAAGCAAGAATGGAGACTGTTATGGACTGTTCTTTCAAGTTGTAGTTTGTATGAGCTAATTGTTGTATGGTCTTTGCTTTTTGTGATAAAATTACTAGCTGGAATTTTTATTTTGTAGATTAAACATGTTGCATGTCAAAAATAGGTTTGAATCTAGGCCATGCATGAAGAGACAAAGTTAGATTTTAGAGTTTCATTCTCGTTCTAGTTTCGCTGCTTGCTGAGCTTAACTTTGAAAAAAATCACAAATAAATCTAAAAAAATCTCCTAAGGTTGATTCTTATGTCCAGAGTTAGCTCTTTAAGTTATATTTTGTATAAAATTAATTTGAACTTACTTGGACTTGTAAATCTCAAGATTTGAGTTTTTACTAAAACATATCAAAATTTGGACATGTCCTCATTGCATAAGCAAAAACTCCATCTTAGAATGCGATCCAAGTTTGGTCCCTTCACGAATATTGTATCTAACATGTTTTCCTAACTACTCACAAAAAATGAGCATTAGTCAAAAGCCCTCTGAAAATTGTTGTTCTTGTTTAGTTAATTAGAACTAATTATACCCAACCTTTTTGTAAGACCATAAATCCATGTTTTTAATATTGAACCAAAATGTGTTCTTCATGAGATATTTTGCAAACTTTAAGACCTAGTTGCTGTTCTAACAAACTTTCTTAGGAGGGAAAAATTTTGAGTATTTTTTTAAGAACCTCACCAAGCATCCTTCACAAAAGTTTTAATAGGACATTTTAATCTAAAATATATCCAAAAATTAGAAGGTTTGGAACTAGTTTGGTACCCTAAACACATTTTTTCATTTTTTTGGTATATATACAGCATTTTATTTATTTTATTTTTTTTGTAAACTTATGGTTGCTGTGACACTTTAGTTTGTGAAGCTTAGAACACATAAGAACAATGGGAATTTTCCTTAGGGTTCTTCATGAAAGTTATTAAGAACCTTTTACTATTTTGCATCCAAAACTCATTATTTAATTTGATATTTTGATACCCCAAACATGCTATGCAAATCGTGTTGAAAGTGCCGAATTTTAAGAAAATCTGCCACGCCCCAAAGCCCGAGTCACGTGAATCACAAAAAAAAAAACTCATTTTCAGATACCAAGATCCATCAAAATCACCCAAGCCAAGATGGGTCCACGAACACAGACAAAAGCAAGCTTAAAACCTTTGAAAAACACACTACAAAGAGTTTATTTTATGAAAAGAACAGTCCAAAAGAATAAGGTCTCGGTCTCCAAGAGCCAAGTATTAAAACAAACAAAAAATATATTTTAGAACCTTACCTAGACCGCTCGAGCGGTCCCTGCAAGCTCACTTGTTTTCACCCAAAACACAAAAACATAATGTTTTCCATGGCCGCTCAAGTGGTCCGTCGAGCGGTCTAACTCTAGACCATTTTTCAAAACACTACCCTTGATAGTTTAACACTTAAAACTTTTTTTCACATTTTGAAAGATTTTAAGGCACACCCATGCCAACCAAAACATGCTAAAACAAGGTTCAAAATCCTCATTCGAGGCATAAGAGTTGATATAAAGCATAAAACCAACCAAAAATGGTAACCGAACGTTAAAACTGTTGGATCAAGCGTTTACCATCTCACTGAAACCCACAGGCAGTAGTGAAGGTGCAACTTTATTTCTTTAAAGGGACCAGTGCTAAGCGCCACAAGTCAACTGTGACTCAGCCTTTACTCGGGGCCTCCGCCACTGTAGGATGTTTGCCCAAACCCTGGTCAACAGAAACCAATTAAAAAAAAATCGTAATACATAACTACGAAAAATAACAACCAACTCACAGTTCCTCTCATGAGTCATACAACATGCATGCATTGAATGTAAAGGCCTCACAACTTACAAAACATGTTCTCAAGCTCAAATCATAAACTCCTTTTACATGATCCAACAACAAGAGGTGGTAATCACCGATCAACCAAACTACTATAAATAACAAAAGAGTTTTTGTGTTCACCTCCACCGAGGCTCACCTAGATCAACTCACATGATCAAGTTCACCTTAGAAGTTTTCAAATCCCACAACGTGAGCCAAAACCCAATAGGAGCAGATTATAATGAAGTAAAAGCAGGATATGCAATCACGTAGTATAGAAACAACTCGACTTCACAAGTCTCAAAACGATTTTTCATCCTCAAAATCACACATTTTCATGTAATCCAAATAACGTCCAATAGTTTAAGAAAACAAAAACAAAACATTATTTTCAACTCGGTTCCCGCAACCGACAATGATTCTTATGTACTGACTCTGTCGCACCGGGGATAAAGGTAACAACTATAGACTCTTGCCTACTAGCCTAGGTTCGAGGCATCCAATGACTCGTTAGGTAATGACAAGTTTTATATGGAGCTACAACAGCAAACGCCTCCCACTAGGGCAAACACTTCATTTACGGAACCCAAAGAAGTGAAGCACCTACTTACGCAAAGTTTTTGGACTTTCACCGAAAAGCAATATCGGCCCAAGTGCAGACACACATTGTTACGGTACATTTATGGAGTCATTAAAAATATATAGCTCACTACAAAAACGTTTGTAAATACACACTGTCAGATACAAAACGTTCAACAGCATTCCACCACATCATCCATTTAACCATGGAGACCAACCAACATTTTCAAAGTATTTCCACCATTCCTACCGAACAGTTTAAAAATCATGGCTCAACCACAAAGGTTAGCCTCAAACCTTCAAAACTAGGTTTTTACAACTTTCACATAAATCTCTCCGATTTTTAAAATTTATCTTTTCAAAAACCACGGTCACACACGTCCACCAACTTTGTAGTAAATTATAAAAATGCAAAACATGCTTTTTATTCAACCAAACACAATTTAAATATAAAATTCAACATTTGTAGCATTTTAAAATGGTAGAAAATGCATATAATCACATGTAACACCCTTTTAAAGCAAGATAGTCTAGAATCTTACCTCGGAGAATTAAAACTCGAAACTTTAGACACTGACGAAAAACTAAAGTCGTCAAAATGAGATTTCGTTCGGATGAACACGAAGCTCACGACAAGGATATCAACGAACCGCTATCCCTACGCTAAAAATCGAGCCCAAACCAAGCTAAAATCAAGAGAGAAGGTAGAGGATATGGTTTAGGTTCTCAAGAGAGAGAGAAAGAAGCTTATAAGAGAAGCTTTTGTTCAAAAACCAAGGTAGTGAACAGTCTTATACACAGCCTCCGTAGACAGACTGCTCGAGTGGTCTAAAGACCGATCGAGCGATCTTGCCCAAAAAAGTTTTTCAACTTTTTACTGCAACATTCGAAAAGATCAGTATTGAAACCAACGTGCACTCTAAGCCAACACATGCATAAAATATATAGAAATATGCTTTTCTATCACTATTAAAACGATAACCAACACCTTACATAAAGAAGATATAAAAACAAAAAGGATTGGGACTCACAAAATCCACTTACATATAAAGTATGCTTTCAATTGATTGGGCTTAATGATGGTTGTACTTTGTGCATAACGATAGTTTTACTCCTTGCATAATAGTATTTGTATTTTATGCTTCAAGCTTATTGTACCATGTGCATACAAAGATTGTATATCATGCTTATTGTAGTTGCACTTAGGGTGTCGTACGAGTCATATCTTGTACATTGAGAGTTGTACCTTTATCATGGTTAGTAGGGTATGTCGGTTTGGAGTTGGTCATACCTTTGTTCTTGGTTTAAGGCATCCCTCGTGTCTAAATTTGTAAGATTTTGAGTGTGCATCCCCGGTGTAAATAATTGTTCTTTTTGGGGTGAAGCTCTGTCAGATATATACTATGCGTACTTCTCTAGCTTTCTGTTGTATCTTTTTGCCCGTAGTTAGCTCGGAACCCACGCCGTTGTGATTGAATAAAATAGTTGCAGTATTTAACTGGACGAAGTGGTTATCTTTCGCAACGAGTCTCAATTGATGACTTTAGAGTTCAATTTGTCCAGAGAGTCCATTACCTTAAACTTTGGACTGACACTGGTAAAGGCATCACGAACCTTAAGGTGAGTACTTTGGATATTAGCCTTGAGTTAGTCCGAACCCCACGCCATTGTGATTTAATAAAACTGTTATGGTGCGTAACCGGGCGAAATGGTTATCTTTCACAACGAGTCTCGATTGATGGCTTTAGTGTTCAATTTGTCCAATAATGTTTACTCTTTGAATTCCTAGCGCAGAATTCTGATCGTTGGTTTGTAGTCGGAGTCGGGTTAGTCTCATGCATAACATTTATTATAATATTCTATGAAATTTTGAAGTTTATATTTATAAACTCACTTATAATTTAAAATATAATGCTGTTTATAATTTAATAAATAACAATTCACTATAAGTTTATTTTTATAAATTAATAATAGTTTAATAAACATTTATTATCATATTCTATGGAATTTGAAGTTTATATTTATAAACTCACTTATAATTTAAAATATAATGCTATTTATAATTTAATAAATAACTATTTACAATAAGTTTATTTTTATAAATTAATAATAGTTTAATAAACAATAAATTATTATAAGTTTGAATTTATAAACTAACTTATAATTTAATAAATAATAGTTTTTATTATATTTATTTTAGTTTATGAATATAAACTTCTAATAATTATTATTTTTTTAAATGCCATTAAATTAATGAATGTATGACAAATTTATGTGATTGTTGATTTAGCTTTGATTAAGTGTTGAGTTAAATTAGTAGGATTTTTTAGAGTTTGTTTATAAGCTTCGGCTCACAGTGTTATGCCGCAAGTGAGGAGGAAGAGTTTTGAAATCAAGAGAATTTTGCTGAACAAGATGACTACCGAGAGCAACTGGATTTTGGAGCTACTTGAAGATAGATTGAACCTTTCTTTTCTTTGTTGCCTTTATATTGTAATTTTCACTTAATTTTTCTATTTTCAAAAAAAAATATTATGACATATGATTGTAATATTTAACTTGTTTGTAGGTGACTTTAAGAAAATTTTATGTTTATGAATGTATTATCTTATTTAAGTATGAAAGAATGCATTAGCATAACCTTTATTATATATATATATGTGTGTGTGTGTGTGTGTGTGTGGAAGTCTGGGCGTTACACTAATGAAATCCTTTTCCAACAACTTTTGTAATTGTTCTTTCAATTCTCCTAACTCAGCAGGTAACATTCTATAAGGGGAGTGGATATAGATGTCGTGCTTTGGTATAGTTCGATTGTAAACTCACCTCTCGATCTAGGAGTAATCCTGGTAAATCTTCTAAAAATACACCTGAGAATTCACACACTACTAGCATCTCTGATAGTTCTTTCCCTTTTAATTCTATATCAACTACATGTACCAAAAATTCATGGAAACCCTTTTGTAATAACCTTAAAGCCTTACTAGTTGACACAACCTGAACAGGTGTCCTACCCCTAGCCTCTTAGAATACAAATTCCATCTCCTTGGGTATTTTAAAAATCACTCTCTTCCCAAAGTAATCTAACGACAGATGATATGATGGCAACCAATCCATACCATGTATTAGGTCGAAACCTATAATGTTTAATGGTATCAAATCAACTAGTATATCTTTATCCCCTATTCTCAACAAATAGTTTTTAAACACACTTCTACTTAATACTTCCTCCCCTATTGGTGTAGTAATTGATATCATATAATCAAGAGGTTCCATCGTTATAGTATCTACTTGCAACATAAATGAGTGTGTTGACCTTGGATCTATCAGAACATAGGCATCTTTACTAAAAGCTATAAGAGTACCTTTCACCACGTCAGGCGTAACTTATGCGTCTTGTCTTGTGATAGCAAAAACTCGCCCCAGAACCCTTGGTGGTTCCATTAGTCCCTTACCTTTGTCTTGTACACTCTTAGTCGGTCCATTGTCTCCCATCCTTCTACTTCCTATAGATGATTGTGCTGACATTCCCAAATGTATGCATTGCGTAGTTATGTGTTCCAGTTCTCCACTGTGGTAACAGATGATCCCTTTACTGATTTCCAGGCAAACCTTTTTAAAATGATTAGTGACCCCACACTTGAAACAAGCATTCATCTTTGTCTCCTCCTTATGAGTAGACACTCTCATATTCGATCGATTTCCCTTGAATCTAGCATTCTTAAATGTTGGCTGGTAGCTTTGACTTCAAAAAGTTTGTGGCATTGAAGCATTACTCCTAGAACCATATTCTTCTGTCTTGTCCGTTGAGGCACTTTCAAACTTGTACTTTTTGAAGTCTTCGCATCTCTTTTCACCCTCCTTAATATCTTTCTCAATCATTCTTGTAGACCAGCATAGTTATTCATTTCAAGGATAGTCAGTTTAATCCTAATCGGGAAATCCAATCCCTTCTAAAACTTCCTATATCACGACCCATTTTCTTGAATGGCGTCTATGTCCGACAAGTGAGTTAAAACCACCAAAGACTTATATTTTTCTCCTTTTCTTTATTGAAAACTTTTTTTTAAAAGGAATTCATCAAAAATTCATTTCGATTTATATTATATGATTTGTTAGAAAAATTTAATTTGTTTGTTGAGAAGAAAACGAATTATTTTTTTCTAAGAAAATCTATTCCAAACTCCCAACGACCTTACTTTAAAAGATTTTCCAGAGCATATTAACATAAGCATTCAGACATTATTCACATCATAACATACGGTCATACGCTATTTACAGAAATTTGAAATTTAGGACAAAAAAAAACATTATTCTTCAACTATCCTTCTCTATCATCCAATTATGCATCACTTGAATACATAATATCAACATTTATTAACAATGCTAGTGTGAGTGCACAAATATCTGAATTATTACCAATTTCACATTTTTAGAATGATATCGTTTAACAGTTCAACCATCAATTAATTGTAGGGAACAACCCTACGAAACAAAGTGGAGATGATCATTCCTTAGTCTCCTGGTCATAATTTACCGTCCTTATTACATCACCTTGTTGGTATGCTTTATCGTTCTCGAGTGGATAAGACGCCGTTTAAGCTATTTTTATCCTTCTTTATAATATTACAAATTTACAATTATTTTTAACAATTTTATTATCATTCGATCATATCAAAATTGCACGGATCATTATAAAGCAGAAATTTAAAACTTTAACTAATTCAGATATTGGGTGACTCACCTGATCAAGTAGAAACTTTATTCGATTTTGTTCAAAAAACTCCAAATCTAGAACAAGCACAATAAATACTATTTTTAGCAAAAAAATTCTCATAATTGTATTAACCTTTCTTACTTTAGATTTCTAATCTTTATTTGTATTAAGTCTAAATTTTTATTTATATAAAAATTACTAAACTCACAATGTAAAAACTTATAGTTTAAATTATTCAAATTTTCTAAAAATTATCATTTTTAATTTAAAATATTTTATTAAAACCTTAACTTTTATATTAAAGATCAAAACCATGTAAAAATACTTGGTTTAGTTAATCTATTCTATTTTAAATTAAAAATCTTGTTTTTGTTTTTATTTTTTGTCATTTAAAATTTATAATATTTAGGCTTTTAACTTAAAATTTGATTCTTATAAAAACTCATTTAAAACTAATTAAAATTCATAATATTTTAGTATAAATTCTTTATATTCCTTGATAAGTTAGTCTATTAAAAAAAATTCCTATCAAAACTTTATACATGTAATAACTTCAGAATTTTGTAGGAGTGTAAAAAAAGCCCATGGCCCATAGGCGGCCCAAGACCTGCCACTCTGCGGACTCAACCCGGCCCTAGCCCGTAGCTCCCAACCCCAAGCTAAGGCCTCCCCCTGAGCTCGGGGGCTAAGCCGACCCGAGACCCAAAATCTGAGCCCAAACCTGCCCACTTTGGCTCGGTCCCAAACCCGCCCAAAAAAATAAATTATAAATTATTAGCTTATAAACTAATAATAAATTTAGAGTAAACTAATAAATAAATAAAGTATAGACTTATATAATAAACTAAAAACTTATAAACTTGTAATAAATAATTAACTAGTAAATTAATAATAATACATTATAAACTTATAAACTTATAATAATATAAACTATAAGCTTTCAAATTAATAATAAACTTATAGTAGGTAAACTATTAAACTTATAATAAATTAATAATATAAAGTTATAAACTATAAACTTGTAAAGTAATAATAAATTTATAAATTATAAACTTAAAAAATAATAAACAAATAAAGTATAAACTTATAAAATAATAAACTTAATAACTAATAATAAACTATATATAAATTTAATAATATAAAGTTATAAACTATAAAATTGTAAAGTAATAATAAATTTATAAATTATAAACTTAAAAAATAATAAACAAATAAAGTATAAACTTATAAAATAATAAACTTAATAACTAATAATAAACTATAAATTATCAAAACTAATAAACTTAAATAAACTAATAATACATTATAAACTTATCAACTAGAATTAATAAAATATAACATCATAATAATAAGTAAATAATAAAGTAATAAGTAATAACTAATAATATAAACTTATATAACAAATTAAACAAAAAAACAAAAAAAATCAAAAATCAAAAACCCGCACAACCCACCTGTGATCCGGCCCTAGGCTCGAACCCGAGGCCCTAACCCAAACCCAGGAACCCTAAGGCTTAGGCCAGCCCTTGGACAAAAAACCTAACTCGGCTCGGTTCTAAGATTTGGCGTGAGCCCGTTGGGTCTAGGTCGGGCTTGTCCCGCCAGAGGTACGGCCGGACCAGACCAAAATTACACCCTCAGATTTTTGTTATAATTTACTCAAATCTTTTTTCATAAAATATTTTGTTTTAAACTTCTAACATTAATATTAAAGGAAATTTAAAGATCAAGAACCATGCATGTAAAATGTGAGGAAAAAAAAAACTAACTTGATAAAATTCTTTATATTTTTGGTAAATTAATTTATGTTACGAAATTTTATTGTTTGCATAAAATTTTATTTTAAAATGGAATTTTAGAGTGCCTAATTATAACCGTAACAGTGGCTAAGTAACCATGCAAACAAAACCATGCAACAAAAGAGCATGCACGAACAGGCGTGGGTAAGGGTTTGGCTTTAGTTTTTTTGTCAATTTTCGGAATCTCCGTTCGGACAATTTAGACGTCAGTTTTGACGAACGTTTGTGGCTATGAGAAAGTGGCTGTGAGGTGGTGCTAATTAAACTTACGGCAGCAAGTTTCGAGGTCGGTAGTGGCGGTGGAGGGTGGCCGAAGATGTCTTGGTAAACTATTTTTCAGAAATTTTTGAAACATGAGTTTTTGAGTTGGTGGTTCTGGGGTGGTTTGGGGTGGCCAGTGGTCGTTATGTGGAGGTATTTAAGTGGCCGAAGAGGCGGTGGTGGTTTGGCGATGTGTGTGATGGTGGGTGTGTGATGGCTCGGTGATGGTGGTTTGAGTTAATGGGTATGCATGGGAGGTGGTGGTTGGTGATTTCGATGGTGGCTAAGGGTGGCGGAATGGTGGTGGCTAAGAGGTAGTGGTAGTGGCTGTTTCATGGTGTGCTAAGAGGGAAGAGAGGGCAAGAGAGAAAAAGACGAGAGTGAGAGGAGGAAAGAGAGAGAAGATACCAGCAGCGGTCGGAGAAGGTGTCGGTGTTGGCCTGGTGATCGGGGCCGGTGGCATGGTGGTGCGGTGGCGTGGAGGTGGCATGGTGGTGCGGTGGCGTGGAGGACGCAGCGGAGGGGGTGCTGGGTGGTGGCGTTGGGGTTTTTTTTTCACCAGTTTTGATAATGCAAAGCTCCTGTTCTTCTTTTGTTATATCTTTCAAGCTAATTTCTTCTCCTGCGTTGATTTTAACATCTTGCTTCATGGCTTCTTCAATCCTATTGATGATATTGTTGGATTAAATAGACAATCAAGAGAAATTGTGCAAAGGGATACTCTCATAAATTAACTGAAAATGTGGTGAAATAATTGCTTATAAACTGATTTAAATACTTATGAAATATATAGAACTATTCTAAGTTGTACTTAGACAAGTTCATTGGACAATAAATAAGTTCATAAACAATTATTAAACTCTATACATGGATAACTCTATATACATGAATGACTTTTGAGTTACATCTATGCACCATGACATATACATATATTATGTGTGAAAATAACTAAAATCATTCATATGCCAATCAATTAAGTTCATTGGATAGCTTAAAATTCCAACAAATATTGTGATGCTTAGCCACATCTTCCGCATAGCACTTGACACATTGTTCATCGATATGGGAGGTTTTGACGATTGTCGTCTCCTTGTCACGCATCACTCTCTCTGGCATCTGACCCAAGCCTTTTTTGTCTCCTACTCTGGTCACTTTCTATTTTCCAAGCAATCCTCCAAGCACTGTTCAATCTTGGCTCGGTTACTTCACCTTTCATCAATTCTAATCTATCTGCATCTTCAGACCATTGATTTTCTCGCATTTTTGTCCTCCGTAGACCTTGATTTTCATGCCTTCTCTCCCATCCATAGTCTGCTAACTTGACAATTAGTTGTTTATCCAGGCACCAACCATTGTTGTACCTCTTGATGGCACGATAAGCTCCTTCTTTAGAGAAAAATCTAACGAATCCAAACCGAGAATCTCTACTGGATGTCCTCTTGAGTGGGATGAAGACCTCTAACACTCTTACACACTGATTCAAGATATTTCTCAAACAAACCTTGTTCATCTATTCCGGGAGATTGTTCACAAATATTGTGATACTGGATCTCAGCTCACCTCCTTTGCTAAGTTGTCGTTTCCTTCTTTGCAAGTCCACAGGAACTCTTCCACTGGGGATGTTGTTTCTCCTTGCAGCCATTGAGTCCCTTACAGTTTTTTACATAAGCTTCTGAAATTCATGGCTTAGAGGATCGAAAACACCAGGAACTCTACTCATTCTTCCATTGCCATTCAAGTTCTCAACCATTTCTTACTAGTATAATTCCTCTTTGTCACAAAAAAGTCAAACCTCTGCATTCTCAAAAACCTACTAAAACCTAGTACGCCTTCTTAATTACCACGAGAAGCCCATTTCCCAACTGGGATATCCATCAATTCATGGCATCGAGCTCCCATTTCCCCCTAACCTTGATCCCAAACCCATGTCTTTCAACTACAGAGCTACGTTCCACTAAAACCCTTGCCTTTCTCAAAGGCCATCGATAATGGAGGAGAATATACTTAATTCGTCGGTCTAGTAAGGAAAGCCGAAAAACCCAAATCAATCGATTTAACAAGCACAAAATCATAACCCCAAATTAATTGATTCAACAAACATAAAATTAATATTCCTTTCTAGTAAGGGATGTTTAATAAAGAAGCTTTTCATACATTAATTCTTTAAAACTCTGAACTCAATGTTCTTTCCAATACTCTTTAAAATTCGCATAGGTAATCAATAAATACTTCAACAACGTGCCAACTCGTTAACCAGTTCCAACATCAAGTAGTGACCGATCAACAAAGACACTTATCAAAATTTGACACACTTCAAGAACACAAGGAGTGATCAACAAAGACACTAAACAACATTGAAGGAGATAAGACTAATTAATAGCTAGATTCAAATTCCCGCCATGGAGTCCAATGCCAGGACGGTACTAAGATTCATGGGACTCATGTAGTTGGTTGAGCCCGTTAGAATCTGCTGCACAATTATCTTATTCGCCTTCTCTGACGGGTGAAATGGATCCCAGAACGCATACAAATCTCGATTCGGGCACAAGTTAGATAACGGCGTGCAAAGTCCTACCCCATTGTAAGGTCCTTGCCCACAGCATGCTATTTTTGAGCTCACAAATCCTGTAAATTAGATCAATTATTTTCCTAGTTAGTCATTCTGAAATCTCTATTTTGTTGCAGACAGTTCTGATATATTTCCCCCATTTAGTATATGACTTATTTATTTATTTTTTGTGTTTAGTGAATTTTTATCATTTGATCAAACTGTTATACTATTTCGAATCTTCTTATTTAGACGGCCTAAAAAGTAAACAAATGTTGCCAAATTATGAAAAATCCAGAAGGACAAAATTAAGAAAAAATGATAATTTATCCTAAACGTGGCCATAATATGGATTCTAGTAAACATTGAATTTTAAGCTAACTATATATATTGGGAAAAAAGTTCTCTCTTTGCATATTTGAACGAAATTGAAGTTCGACATAGGGAAATAAGAAATAAGATTATTGTATAATGAAATATGTAGACTACAACTAATTTTTTATATTTATGCATTTTAAGTAATGTTATTAATTTATTTATTCAAGTTACTAATAGGTTATTAGTTTATTTAAATCAATACACAAAAGACTGAAAATATTTCATATCAATTTAAGTTATGCTTAATTGAGGGAGAATGAAAAGCAGAACAAAAACTATCTTCTCTTACTCCGGGTGTTTTCAATTATTCCAGAAAAACGTGAGTAACACTATCTATGTTTGAGCTGGTTTAAATAACAATTTCCTTGCATAAAAGTTTCTAAAAAAAAATACGTAGACTATTTGGTCTGATATCAAATACCTAATATCAATGTGTGTATAAATTACCCGAACATCTGATTATCCAAAAAAAGCTAAAAGACTTTCTTTGCCCAATTTTCTAAAAATATTCCTTAAGCTTCTATTGCAGTTTCTCATGTGAAACATGGACATTGCCATATTCTTTTAGGAACATGACCACATGGAGGACAAAGTAGTCAATAAAATTAAAAGCCCTAAAATATTTTTTATCTCACATAAACTTAAAAACAAATAACAAACAAGATCCCGTTTGAAATGTTGACATAATAATTCTTTCTAATTTGCTTTTTTTTGAATTTTTTTCATCTTTAGTACATTGTTTTTTTTTTTTTTACATTTTCAATTTGTATTGAATAGAGAAATAAAAGGTAAAAAAAATAATTTTATTTCAAAAAACTCCGTAAAAAAGAAAAAAAAAACACAAAGAATGCAATTATTAGAATCACAGGCCTTTCAAAACAACTAAGCAATCCATTAGCCCTTTAAATTGACAAAGCAATCCATTAGCAAATTAAGAGGAAGTAGGGATTACCATAAGCTTGAGGCTCATTGATGAAATCCATGTGCATTTGCTGAGCATTTGCCGCGATGAAGACATTGGAGCCTATATCCTTATTGAGCTCTTTTATCATTTGAATGAGTTGCGGGTTAAACAAGCTCGCAGCAAGTTGTAGGTCATGAATGCATGCGCCGTTGATGCTGCCCCGAACGCCTAATTCGGCCGGAACACAACCTAATGGTCCTGTCCCTGTCACTAGGACCCTCCGAGCACCCAAATCGTACAATTTCTGCCACCACATTGAATTAAAGAGGTGAACATCAAAAGAGAGAGAGAGAAAATGATTTTGAATAAGGAGGTCCTAAATTCTTAATCTTTTTATGTTGTATCCATGTCCATCCCTCTCATAGTTGACAAGTATATTAGATGCAGTCATAATGACTAGTGGGCTTGTTTGTGTGGGTATATAAGGAGAGGATGTAGCCATTAATCGATTATAAAAGGGTTGAAAATTATGTGGGTCTCAATGTTTCTGTTATTTTTGTCCCCTACTTTTTTTTAATATTCTATGCTTTTTTTTTTTAATATTCTGTGTTTGGTAGGATGTGTAATGTGCCACTTCTCTTATGGTATTACTAATCTCCACAATTGGATTTTTTTTTATAACTCATGGTGTCCGGACCAGCTTACACGCACCTCGACTAATTTATGAGCGACTAATTCCACCACCCACTTGTCGGGATCACAATTAAAATCGAGACAAAGTTACGTATAGACGGATCCCAATGAATTGATAGCAGTTAAGAGATTTCGAACTTGAAACTTAAGAGAGAATAAATTCTTAAATTTCAAGTCTCGACCGCCTACCAACTCCTGGGGGTTCTCCACGATTGGATATGACCTCTCCTTTTATTCATGGGTTAAGCTTAATTTATCTTTTATTATCTAATACTATATATAATCCTGGGCGGCGCCATATATGCTTCAAAGTATTTAATTGAATAGTCTAATTTTTTTTACATGTGTAATTTATACAAGCATTTATTTTTTTATTTATATTTAGTAACTCAAACTAGTCTTGAACACTTGCTCTAAAAGCTTAAATATCGTGTCTAAATGTCTTCAAACTTCAGACATTTTAGACACGATTTTTAAAAGCTTAATAATTATATATTAATTTAACAATATTTTAAAATTATAACCAATTAAAACGAGTGTTTGGACATTCATATTATCACATAAAGAGAGAAGAAAAAAAGAGGGAGGGGGGGGGGGGCCGTTTCTTGTTTACGTGCTGGGTTTATTTCTATCTAAAATATGGAGTTTAAAGTTCAACTAGAACAACTAACTGTCTTTACAGCTAGTTTCGTGTGAGTTTGACTCCCTCTAAAGCACTCCTCTATGTGTATTTTATGAATAATTTGGGACTCGTTTGGCACGTCGATTTAAAGTTAGAGTTTTTACTTTTTGGTTAGTTTAATTAAGTCAAAGTAATAAATTCATTTTATGAAAACATGGGTTTAATTAGTTACTACTACAAAAATAAATATGATTTTTTTCACCTTTTCTTTGAACTTTTAAGTAGAAAATTTTAAAAATTGATTTTGAATCACCAACCAAATGAGACCTAGACTTTCCTTTCTATCATATTTGAAAGGGAAGTTTGTTGGAATCAGGGTGGGCGGGGCTACAGTCCCTCCAATTTTTTAAAGATTCGTATTTTTATATATTATTATATGCATATATGAGCCTTTTACTGTTTTTCTTAAGTTTTTGCACCCCTAATGGTGGGTTCTTGGTTCCGTCACTGGCTCGAACTGTTGGTCATCTAGGGTTCCATTTTTTCGAGTTATAACTTTTTAAGCGTGCGGTGAGTCTGAAGGTATCTAATGGACATAATTTGGAGTTAGGCACACATTTTAAAATGGACCGTATAAACCTTCAACAAAAGTTAAAATTTTTATTTATTTCTTATTACTCAAAAATTTATCAAGGCACTCACTTGGAATTGAATTAATTCTTCTTTTTTTTTCCGTTTTTAGATCATCAAATACTTTTTAGGACGCCTTTTATAAAATTATTCAAATCAAATAAAGAACATAAAGGAGTTAATTTAACATGAAAAAATTAAGCCCACAAGTGATACAAATCATATAATAACTATGTAAATAAAAAAATAGAATGCATAGACAGATACAAATTAGATGCATAATTCATTAAGCATACAAAATGAATAATAAAATTAGAGCAAACAGTATAACAAGAAAACTTGTATTTATTGAAAAAAAAACATACCTTCTTTGGGCTGGACCCTTTAGTTGTAATAAGCTTTTCATTTAATAATTTTTTATAAGACCTAATAAAGGATATTAAAAATGTAGGACACTATTTTTTGATAAAAAAATTAGGGGTCCAAGGCGGCCGCTTATGGCCTTAGCCAAAGGACTGCCCCTAGTATCTATCAAAGTAGCCTTTTTGGTTATTTAAAAGAATGATAAATACCTGTAGAACTTTGCGATACTCGGAGATGAGATAGCGGACATAATTGGGAAGAGTAAATTGACGAGACCTCGCAGAGAATGGAACCAAATAATAGTTGTTGACGAAGTCGTTGCCACCTAGGGTTATGAGGACAAGTGCTTGGTTTACCAGTTTTTTAGTCTCCTCAGCTCCTATGATACTGGTCACTCTGTGTTGGTAATGCTGGAAGAGTTCCAACTGCTGGGCAATTCTGATTATGTTTACCTATAAAAAAATGCAAAATGTTTTGGGCTAGTCAGTGCTCACATTAGTAATGCAAATGCATTACCATTATTTGATTTCAAATGGATTTTTATTTGTTTTTTGTTTTTTAAACCCCATTGCCAATGACATATTGCTATTTTTCATTTGGCTTTCAAACTTACAAATTGGATTCCAGTGTCATTAAGTATTCCAATTCCAGCTGAAGCGAAGTTGGCACCGACAAGTAGTTTCTTGCCATTGAGCCACGGACTCAAGTATGGGAGCGTTGGTTTTTCGCCAAGACTTATACCTGATACGTAATTAAAATAAATAAACATTAATGCAAACCATAATTGAAAATTTATTATATTTATATTTTTACGTAACCTATGTATATATCCACTATTATATAAATACTCACAAATCAGAACTGTCCAAGTATCGAAAATTTGCAAAATATCTCAATTGATCATAACAAATACAATAAAAAAAAATAAAAAAATGACGGTTTCTCTTATCGCTCCCATTGACTATCGTTTCACAGCAGAATTACATTTATATGCTCCGTTTATTCGTCTCCCAAGCATTATCTAGTATATGTGTATATAAGTTTGAAAAGTATAAGATCAAGATGATAATTCACCTGAAAAGCTTATTCATCTCATTTATCATTTGCAATATATAAATGTTACAACAGAGAGATGTACATGGAAGGATATACATGAATATTTATAGATCAGATGGTGATCTCATCTAATATAATATATGGTTAACAATATATGTATACAGTTATTACCGGAAGCTCAAGCTTTTTGGAGGTCTAAGACAAAATTCTTAATGCGGTGATAGCGACGGTAATAGCAATAGGGGTGGTGGCGACGCGGGGTGATAGTGATGGAGGTGGAGGTGGCGGTGGCAGTGACCATGGGAGTGGTGGCAACAGTGATAGTGGGATTGGCGGCGATGACAATGGCAGTGATAATGATGGAGGTAGTGGCGGTGGTAATAATAGGGCTACTGTTAGTGGCAGTGGAGGTGGCGGCGGCGACGACAGTGATAGTGGTACGTAATAACGTATTTTAATAATTTTATTTGGTCTAGAAAATATTTTTTAAGTATCTCCCGACTATTGAAAAAGAAAAGAAACAAGATTATTTTTTATAAAATAATTTTATATAAAATATTTTACATCAAAATAAATAGAATGCACCGAGCACCTTAACTGCTAAGAGGTTAAACAGTTACGGATGACAATGTGGGAAAGGCTCATCTTGTATGAACTGTACGTAGCAGACATGCCTGACTTGTGTACATGGTTAGGTGCTTGTAGCATTCATAAGAAAACATAAGCAAAGAAAGTGTCAAAGTGTCCATTTGGTTCATAAAAAGTTGATTCCCACAAGGAAAGTGAGATTCCAAGTGGAGTGGATGTGAATTTAGGCTTTATTTGGGTAGAGATTTAATTTAAAGCTGGTTTACGGTTTTTCCACTTTAAAAAAAAAGGCTTGAGTTTTTTGTTTGACTAATTTGATTTATTGATTTTTTTGTTAAATTACATTTTTCCTTTAGCATTTTTACTTGTTGACTAAGATAATGCATTTATACATTTTAAAATAAATAAATAAATAAATAATTATATATATATATATAATATATTTTATGACGAAGGAACAATTTTAAGACAGAACTCTTTGGACCCATTCTTAAAACGTAACTATTAGCCCAAGGTCTTTTTAATTTGATTTTGATGATTTTCATAATTCATTTTCTAAGAATAAATGTTTTTAAATCGATAATATTTCATATTTCCAAAATGAAAGTGTTAACACATTTTGAACAATCATAGTTGACACATTAGCCAAAAAAGAATGACTTTTATCTCAAAAGGTTCAAACACTTAAGAATTCTTTAATTAAAATTTTTTGTATTGATCTTAATTGAAAATTAAATCAAGCACTCTTAAGGCAAAGTATACTTGAAGCTTATCAAATGTGTCAACACAAATTGATCAAATGCTTTGACACCCTAACTGTGTTTCAAGTTGATCTTCAGGTACCAAAATGTTAGTGTCAACACAAA